>KN482564.1:0-26407 GCA_000787095.1 Periophthalmodon schlosseri | reverse complement strand
TAAAATAATGACGTTACTTTGTTTATTAACTTTAAGGTAGATCCCACGAATTTGGTTTTCATATGATATGTATATATTTACAGATACTTTGATTTATTTTAATCACACATAAAATGGGAGGTTGAAGATATAATTTTTGCACATTGTCCCATTGCTGTTTCTGCCTTTTTCTTTGACGGAAACATTGGGATGTAGCTCCATCTTGTGGCATAATCTTTCTTTACCAGTTGCTGCAAAAGTCAAAAATGTCCGCTATTTTTTTCTTTCTGTGATATATTTTCATGTTTCCTGTGAGGAGAGACTGGTGGACATATTTTAATTAGCTGCCCTCTCTGACGCAAACCCATGTGTGGCTGGAGGTGACTGCCAGGCTAATGCTATTCACAATGGAACGTAATGCTTTATTGCTGTGTTTTGAAAATGGTCCAAAATGTATTTTTCGGCCTATTCATCACAGGGCTGTGCGATTAATCCAGTTTTAATCGTGAGTGGAGAAGTCGGTTTGTCTGGAATGTCCCACAGTATGGCATTAAACTTATTTGTCTTTCTTTTATTTAGAGATTTTATTGTTGAAAATGATCCATTCTAACTGTGAGGTACATAGCACATTTAACAGGCTCTTGTACAGAACCACGCTAGCTAGCTCACTGCGTCTCAAAGCTAACGGTCACTTTTATTAAAACCAGAAAACATAAAATAAACAACCTATTCAAATGTATTCAAATAAAGACTACCCAGTTATTTTTATATGTAGAATACTTCAGTTTGTGGTGTTGTTTTAATATTTATTATGCCTCAAAATTAGCATTAGCGTTAGCATTGAGACACAAACATCTCTCTTTCTAAACACTGAAGGATTCATTTTATGTGTGTAGTTTTTAACATGTTGTCAGTGACGTCCACCCGCAGCTCCCTGTCCACTGCCTCATCTTTAATATTTATTCATTTTAACGTGACTCGGCAAAAACGTCATAGAGATAAAACTGTACAGGACGTAGTGACGCTAACAGTGAGGTTGCCGGGCGCTGTTGTGCACAGAGCCTACTGTAAGGACGCTTATGTTGTTCCTACGGAGAAAATTCACTATTTTCAGTAGCTTTTTATACAAATATATTTAAAACATTACTAAAACATTAATAATACGCCAATCTTTTCCTCCTACATGCAATTCACATAAATTACTTTCAAATATTCATTATTGCAGTTATGACCCATTACTTTTTTATAATCAAGTCATTTAACTTACGTAAACAACCCAACTAAAATACCTCTTAACTGATATAAAACAGATTTTTTCACTTCATTCCTGTATACGTTTCTCAAGCCAAGCTATTATGAAATCTTGTTGCCAATCGTGTCTCCATATTTGTCCGCCCTGGCACAGTGAGGTGGTTATTTCAAGACGCTGCTCCTCATTTGAGCGTGTGGAGAGACAGGTGCTCGGCTGGCGGCTTCCCCGGGCACAGATGGAGCGGCCATCTTGTCTCCCCATGTCCCTCTTCCCACAGTTGTGTCCCATTTCCGCTTCACACTCCTCCTGTCCCGTAAATATTGGATTTTTTTTTAACCCACATGCTAGATTACAAAACCATAAATGTGTTGTAAGTTATGTGTTACTATAATCATCGCATTTTGTCATTCATCATATTTCCTGTTTCGGACGCCATTTTGAGGACTTTTGGCCATTCAAAAGATAAAACATTTTTATATGTTTTGTCTAAAATTGTTACTTACTATGTCTTAAATTTGAATCACTCTGAAACCCACATATGGCAGCGGTTTTGATGCCTGTCTGTTAATATGGTGGTTGTGGGTTCATTCATCTTTCATTAACCTTGGATACTGCTTTGTGTCATTGAGCAAGACACTTCACCGAAATTGCCTGTGTGTGTTACTGTGTTTGGTGGTGATTGGACAGGCCAAGGGCGTAGAATGTCAGCCATATCTTTGTCAGTCTCTCTTTTACACTTTACCGCTGCCAAGTAATTCATAATTTATATACATTTAGGGTCTTTATATTGACGTGTAGAGAGTAAAGTCATCTGCTTCTGAGGGCCTACGCTTCTCCGTGATTGGTTTAATCTGCCTGTCACTCACTCTGAGCATGATGGGAGCAGATCATAAGGAGAGACGCACATCACGTCACGTAGCACATCACAAGTAGCGACGGTAGCGCAGCCGGTGGAGTGTTCGTCCACTGATTCGAAGGCTGGCGCTTCGAATCCCGCTCTCGACGTAAACATCATTGGTTGAGCGGTCAGATCCACTGACCCACAGGTTGGCGGTGGGATTCCAGCTCCCACGGATGAATGCTGTCGTTGTGTCCTTGGGCAAGACACTTAACCCACCTCCCCCCACAGTGTTTCCGAACATTGGCGTGTGAGCGTGTGTGTGTGTGAATGGGTGAGTGGTTCCTTGATGTGCCTTGAAGATGGAAAAGCGCTACATAAAAAAAACACTTTAAAATTTTACAAAATCAGACCACGATTTCATTTGAATCCTCCTATCCCCCAGTAATAAATGACTGCTAGATTTATTATATTTATTGTACTACTATAAGAATTGGAAGACGTAAAAGTACGTGTGCGTGTAGTTGTGTGCAGCAGTAGCTGAGCCTGTCTGTGACCGTAGGTAGATTCTCCCGATGGACTTTTCGATGAAGAGGCGTGGCCAGGTCCGGATGGGGAACGAATGAATGAAGTCCCCGCTCCACCTTTCTCCTCCCTCTATCCTCAAAGCCACGCCTACTTTCAGGTAACTCCGCCTCCCGTCGAGCATGCTGCATGGCCTGTGTCTGGGCGGTTTTGTGTGAGCATGCGGTTGATTTTTTTTTGTCATTTTAAGAAACACATCTACAGACGTTTTGTTTTGTTGTCGCTTTAATACTTTAACATTTGTGGTAGAGGGTCCACCACCTGCCTTCACCGTGGAGATGATTTGCCGGGATTGTTCCACAGTATGGCATTAAACGTATCTCCATGGAGACAAGCAGGCCAAGTTACAGGTTAGATCTGTGGAGAGCCAACCCCGCTCAGAATGCATGTTATTCCAGTGTATTGTTGAGCATTAAAAACACTTGTAATTGAATATATGCTAGACAGAAGTGTAATGCCATGCTGTGGGGAAATAATAACATCTCCATGGAGACAGGCACATTGCGGACCCCCACTGTAAAAGTTACGTGGTGCACCTTTAATTAACGAGAATAATTTTGTTCGCACGTGATATATTTCACATAGGACAAACAGTCAGGTATTGTAACTCAGTAGCAAAGTACATTTCATAAACTCATGTACAGGTGGCAGATATTTAATTAATAATGTTATGATTGTGAACTAAATTACACAAGCAAAAAGTCTCACATCAAAGTAATATATTTAAAAGTATTCAGTCTTGTTGTCTCTTTTTTCCGTGTCATTACAAACCAGAAAGTGAATCGAGCTTGTTTAAGAAAATGTATTTTAAAGATGATTGGTGACCGTCTAGTACTTTCCTTTACAACTATAAATATTTTTTTTTTCTGACTGTAGTTGCATACTATGACCTGCAGATGGCGGCAAACATCAACTGTAAACTGGGGGCTGTTACAGAGGAGCACAGCCTCAGATGATCCTCTTGAGCTTATGTGTTTTGTTGTCATTGTCTTGCATAGATTTTGTCTTGTGTTGCATGTTACAGACTTTTTTTCATTATCACTCCATCGCTCTCAGACTGTACTGGCTTTAACTGTCTGTGGTGTTCGAACGACACAGCCATCGGCAGTGTGCCTTCCTTTTTCTGAGACTAATTTACACACACTACCAGTCAAAAGTTTGGATTGTTGTTTTTTTTTAAATTTTACTACTTTCTACATTTTAAAAACATACAGACAGCACTGAACATATGAAGTAAGATATATGGAATTATTTAGCAAAAAAACCTTCTTCTTCTTCTTCTTCTACTACTTCTTCTTCTTCTTCTTCTTCTTCTTCTTCTTCTTCTTCTTCTTCTTCTTCTTCTTCTTCTTCTTCTTCTTCTTCTTCTTCTTCTTCTTCTTCTTCTTCTTCTTCTTCTTCTTCTTCTTCTTCTTCTTCTTCTTCTTCTTCTTCTTCTTCTTCTTCTTCTTCTTCTTCTTCTTCTTCTTCTTCTAAATAGCCATCCTTTGCTTTGTTGAAAAATATTCAGTCGTTATTAAACTTTTTTTTCTCTTTACTACATAATTCCATATCTCGCTTCATATATCTGGTGTCTTCTGTTTGTAGAAAGTAGTAAAAATAAAGAAAAAAACATTGAATGAGAGTGTGTCCAGACTTTTGCCTGGTCGTGTATGTTTAAACAAAACCAGTCAAAATACACACAGAAGACATCAAATATATGAAATAAGATATATGGAGTTACGTAGCAAAGAAAAAAGGTGAAATAACTCGACAAAATATTTTTCGACAAAGCAAAGGATGGACACTTTGACTGAAAACTACAGAAAAAAATTAGGAGTTATTTAAGTTTTTTTTTCTTTACATAATTCCATATATCTTGCTTCATATATTTGATGTCTTCTGTGTGTATATAAAAAGTAGAAAAGTAGTAAAAATAAAGAAAAAACAAAACATTGAATGAGAGGGTGTGTCCAAACCTTTGACTGATAGTGTAGTTGTCCTTTATTATTATGTTATTCCTGAGACTTTAACTTAGGCCTAGACTTAGACAGATTATATTGTACATAGAACAAAATTGTGCTCCACATAGAATTAAAAAACTGCATCATAGTATTACATAAAGTGCCTGGTTTTAGCTTCATAGGGTAAAAGTGGCAGCAGGGCAAAATCAGCCACTACCATAGTTTTGGATCTGTTGGCTCAAACAGCTCAAAATCGTGTTATTAATTATGAAAAAAGATTATTTCGAAGTTATCATGAAGAAATACAACACAGTGTAAACTAACCTCTTATACAATGGCTCAAGCTAAACCCGTTCTGGACGACTAAAAGTTTTGACAATCCAATTTTCACAAACAAAAATCTTGTTCTTGTTTTTTCAACTCTTGCACTGTGGTTTAAGAATTATGTATGAAAAATCTACCAAGCCACTGCTGCCCAATGTGTGGTTTGTATAGAATGAAATCAATGTGTTTATTTTGTCTTTTTTTTTTAAACATTAGACTATTTTAGGAAACGGTTCAATCGCTGAACTCACATAGTTTTTAGTCATACATTTTGGACTTGTAGCATTCTACTCCTGTCACTGTATAAAGAAGTGGACTGAGGGAGCGTGACGTCGCCCACAGCGTTCGGCTCCAGTCGAATGAAGCTCATCGAGACTAGAGCGGTTAGAGGGGCCAATCTGGAGCCGAGTTCCATATTTGGACTTCTGACTGTGAGTATCATAGCACCCAAAGAGCCAATCCGGAGCAGGCTGTTGGAAGGTAACGCTCATTCCCGCCCGCACCACTGGTTTAGCAGGGAGCGGGAGCTTAGCAACGCTGTCAATCAAACTGTTGCTAACACTAGCGGGAGCGACCTTGAGGAAAGAAGGCGCCTGATTTGTCTATTGTTAATGGTCATATCTTGATTTACGGACAAAATTGCCAAATAAAAATACCAGTGTCATGTAGAGCGGTTAAGACGACGGAGCCAGAGTTGATGAAGCCGGAAGCGCAGCCCACGCTCACTTCCTGTTTGGAACGCGGCGGCTAGCGGGTTAGCTATGTCCGTTTATATACACAGTCTATGGTTCAAATTGGTGGTTTTCAGATTCTAGAACGAAGAAATATCTCAGAGGTAAATTCACAAACGTTGGACCTGATCATTTCTATTAATAACTAGATCCAAAAGTAGGTCCGTCACCATAATCACTATATCGACTCATCGTTCAGTAAAAACAAAAACTGGAACAATATATTTTGGGGCTCAGTATTTATCATGAGTGCATTTTCTTGGCAGTAATGGGGAGAACTTTTCTTTTTTAGTTGTAATACGAAAAGATCTGAGCAGTAGAGGGTTGACTCAGTAACTTCTTTGGCTACTTATTGGTACCTTCTGCTGTCTGTTTGCTGCAGCTCAGGCCTTTTGAATGATACTGTCTATTTAAAAATGGTTCACTGGGATTATCTTGCATTATCGTTTTTGTATCAGTGGCATAAAGTGGTTTCAATATTATCATTTATCGCAGTATATCTCTTTAGCAATTTGTCCTGCTTCAAAATGTGACAGGCCTCTCCAAAAACTGTATTATATACTGTATTATAAAACTGTATTATAACAGAAATCAGCTTTTTAACAATATGAATTTCACCTACCCTCATCTGTATTAAATATTATTAGCCTTGAGAATGTAGAATGATGTCGTCTGAAACGTAGCAATGGCACAAATCACTTTTTATTTAGTACATCTGTCTTGAACGCAGCCTGATCCATTTGACTAATTTCCCTGAGCAGATTCGCAGACTGGACAGAAGCGGTGCCAGGATCGACGTGCCTTAAATACGTCTCAGTCTGTGCGCCGCGTCCCGCCCAGAGCTGCAGAGGCACAAGGCTCCGTCATTAGGCTAATGTGAGGAGGCTACACAGACGCACAGACACCAGGGGCCATGTTTGTTATGGACATTCATCAGTGTCCATCTGAAGAGCCACTCCTACACGCTCTCCTCTGCTCTGTGCTGAGGCTGGCGCGGGGATGACATACTGTAGTGAAGACCAACGCTACTTTCAAGATGCCAGGACGAACGTGATGTAGTTTCAGGATTCTATATTAGACTCTCGTCAGCTTTGAGCCATGTTATAATGTTGTTACCGCATCAAAAACATACCTGGAGTTCTGCTTGTGTTTGCGTAACCCTTTATTACTAGTCTGTCTACATCTCCAAAGCTCAAAATGCTCTGTTCACCTTGTGATTGTCATGAGGTGGTAGTTTTTAAGTTAACAACGTTCAACTTTAGTTCAGTAGAGATTGGCAACACCAGGGCTGAAATTATCCAAATGATTCTAGTGAAGGCGTGTGGAGTTTAAAAACACAGTGGAGCGCTTCCTGTATTATCACATGACATCACAAGGTGGAACAGAGTGTTTTTTTCTGTTTGAGAGAAGAATCAGCCTAAATACGCAGGGTTTGTGTGTTAAACGTGTGAATGAAACAAAACACAACTCCAGGTCTGTTTGCGACGAGGAAACAACATTATAACGTAGATCAGAAAACGGCGTAACATGGGCCCTTTAAAAAAAGTTTGACTGAGGCAGAAACACTGTCACAAATGCAAAACTCGTGATGCCGCCCTTGTGTCCTGAGGCAAGACACTTCACACAGCTCGACTGGTGCCGTAGACTGTGGTGGTCGGGGGGGTCGACGGCGCAGATTGGCAGCCTTGCTTCTGTCAGTCTGCCCAGAGTATGGAATGATTGAATAATGCATGAACTTGTAAAGGGGCATTGATCGTTTGGACAAGCGTTAGAATAGGAAGTATATATCAACACTATTATCTGTGTTGTCTGGGGTGAACGAGTGAATGTCTGCAACTCCTCTGTCAGTTTATAAAACAGCTAATTACTACAATAGTGTTAGTAAAATCCTATAAAACTAATATTTCAACATCAGCACTTGTAAAAGTAGTAAAGTACTGTACTCAAATATACATTTTAGTTATCTGTACTTTACTTAAATACATTTTAAACTTGATGCTTTTTACTTTTACTTCACTACATTTGAAGCAGGTACTCTGTACTTTACTTAAATACATTTTAAACTTGATGCTTTTTACTTTTACTTCACTACATTTGAGAGCAGGTACTCGTACTTTCTACTCCACTACATTTTTGAACAGAACTGAAAAGTAAAAGTATTTTCATTATTGTGTGAGACCTGCTGAAAAGGCTGAGGGTTTATTTTTACCACGTTCATAGTTTGAGGAAACAAAAATATACAAATAAAACACAGCTAGAAAAAACTGCTGATTCAGTTGTTTCTGTTGAACAAAATTAACTTAATCTGAATCAAAATCACTACATTCGAAGCTTTGTAAGATCTCAAAATCTGCGTGAAATACTTTGACTTTTTACTCTTTAAGTACATTTTCAAACAGATACTTTAGTGCTTTTACTTAAGTAGATTCTTTCATGTGATACTTTTACTTTTACTTGAGTATTTCTCTGCTTATACTTTTACTTAAGCAACAAAATTGAGTGCTTCTTCCACCACTGATTTCGCGAGCCACTTCCAAAAAAAAAATCCCCCTCAAACTATTTTTACTCTTAATATCCGCACGTCGTTTCCAGACAAAAACGACAGCTCCATTTTGAATAAGCCGAAGCTCCCTCCCTCCCCCTTTCGCGCGGGGATGAAAGCCTCGCTCCTCTTGCTCCTCTGTTGTCCCTAAGTAGTGCTGTTATTCACTTAGCTCTCCGCGTCTGTCTCAGGGCCGTATTTATGAAGCTGTTCCTGTTGGTGCTTACCAGAATGAGCAGGTATAATGGACGTGCTGGTGCGAGGCCAGAGCTCTCCGGAAGCACACGCCACTACGGTATAGATCCACAGTCTGCGCGGCTCTTTATGGCCTCCACGTAAAGAATCGTGTTACAGCCAAGTTCAAAACAAGTTATCAGTATTTCCCTGTAGTATGTTGCCAGTCAGAAAGCCGCGTTGTGAGGGTGGATGTAACTGATCGCGTTTTGCAGAACCACGGCTCTGATTTTCAAACTTTTTTGCTTCTCGAAAAAGATCTGACCGTCTTAAAGTCCCATGTTACGCTATTTTCTGATGTCATAATAATGTTTCCTCATCGCAAACACACCTGGAGTTGTGTTTTGTTTCATTCACACATGTTTAACACGCACACAAATCCCGCATATTTAGGCTGAGTTCTTCTCTCAAACAGAAAACGCTCTGTTCCACCTTGTGATGTCATGAGGTAATACAGGAAGTGCTCCAAGCGTTTTTTAAACTTCACACACCTTCACTAGAATCATTTGGGTAATTTCAGCTGCGGATTTGCCCGTCTCTACTGGACAAAAGGTAAAAGGGTAGCTGTTAACTTGAAAACTACCACTTCATGACATCACAAGGTGGAACAGAGCGTTTTGAGCTTTGGACATGCAGACGGACTAATAATTAAGGATTACTCAAACATTTGAATGAAACAAAATACAACTCCGGGTATGTTTTGGAGGAGGTAACAACATTATAACACGGCTTAAAGCTCACAAGAGTCAATTTTGTGTAATATAGGACCTTTAAAATGAATGAGATAAACTTAAAGGTGCACTGTGACTATGGAACTTTTCTCGTGGAAAGTCCCCCACCTGCCTGTGTCCATGGAGACGCTATTGCTTTACCTGGTTTGTCCCACAGTGTGACATTAAATCAGACCTATTCTGCAAAATCGACTTTTCAGAGCTTTTAACCATGTTACAGTTGTTTCCTTCTCATTTACCCTCTCGAGGTTGTTTTTCGAGTGATTCATGCATGTTTTTTCAAGCCCCATTAGTTTCCTTCTCATTTACCCTCTCGAGGTTGTTTTTCGAGTGATTCATGCATGTTTTTTCAAGGCGCCATATTGCCAATCAACCCCCATTTTCACCGCAAACGACACTCTGTACTTAGTTCTTCAATTTTATTTTCTTAATCGATGATACGCGTAGGATTCGGCGGCGCCTCGTAGTCATTTCGGTACAAATGAAAAAATCCGCTTCTCGCCAGTGTGATCTGCAGCTGTCCTTAGGAGCAGCTCAAGCAGAGACGTCAGCTCACTTGTTTCTTTCATTAGCTCGTTTTAGATGAATAATGCGATTTAACATGTGCAGATTATGACATAACGATCCACGGGTGCCATAGATTATAACTATATAGCAGACACGAGCACAGTAGGTCTTCTTTAATGCAATACTGCGGAACATCTATGTATTTATCTGTCTATCTGTGCATCTCTGTGCTGTGTCAGTATGTAAAGACTCACATTAGACTAAGTGCATGTTGTGTGGCCGGTGCACTTCCTGTAAACTCTCTCTCTCTCTCTCTCCAGCCCACCCTGCACATTTGTACCTGCCACAGAGAGAAAGGGCAAAGTTGGCTCCTCCATTAAAGATGCATGACGCCAGCTTTTATTTAATTGGCGCTGAAATATTAATGACCTCTGGCATTCACAAGCTGACATTTGACTGCAGACAGGGGGCGGGGCTATGGGGAGAGGGGCCGTTGTCATAGGTTCAAATGTGATGCCATAACATTGTAAAAGTCCATGGTTCAAAGTTGAGATGAGATGGGGGCTGGATATGTGATTGTCAGTACTTTTGGTTTTGGTTATTTTTATACTATGATAAGATTTGAGGTATAGAGGGTTGAAGGTATATAAATTATAACTCATTTTTTCTGTAACTAACTACATTTTTTTAGGAGAATCCTGCTGTAGGATTATTGTGCCTTTGACAAAATTTTGTTTCAGTTTTATCGTCTATGGTCTATATATTCGTCAGCAATATATCGCACTTCAAAATGTGTTATCGTGAAATAATTTAGGACTGGAATGATTCTGTAATAATAAAATAAACAAAACAAAAATGGACCCAGGGGTTAACGATTCTTGGGGAAATATCTACTTGCAACTTTTCTGACAATTATTGCGATAAGATTTGCGCTTTGTTTTGATAATTACATTTTTTTAAATCATTTTAATGGCTCTCAAGTGTGTCATGTGTCTAAGTACTGACAAAAAGATTGAAATTCAAACTGACAAACTAATACATGAATTTGTATGCAGAATAAGACGGGATATTTTGTTGTTGTTATGGTACTTAAAAATGGCAGACTTTGCTAAGTGCGTTCACTGAAATTGCGATTAATCTTGTAACTGGACAAAAGTTCAACGTCTTCTCTGTTTGTACAATTTAACTTTTGCGAACAAATTTTTCACTACAGTGTGAAAAATGGGTGGTGTTTTTCCAGCACACCATGTTGCAGTTGACTGATTTTAAGACAGGAAGATTAGTGAGATAATTAACGATTATATCAGGTTAATATATTGGTTAAGAGAGTAATGTCGCCCCTGTGTGCAACTACAGCAGTTAGTTAGTATTATTAATATTTCAAATGTTAGGGAGAGTAAGAAACATGTGAGTCATGTAGCTTGTTGCATGTCTGAAAATGAAACGATCAACGTGCTTAGATTAAATCTAGTTCTGCCAAAAGTGTGGTTACCATAGACTGTATATATAAATGGACATAGCTAACCCGCCGCCACATTCCAAATATGTAGTGAGCACGGGCGCGCTTCCAGCTCCATCGACTCTGGCTCCATTTCACTTTCTATTAAGAAACCGCAGCACCTCTCCATAACTGCTGCTGTCAGGCTCGTCACTTTGGTCTTAAAATGTTCGTATTAACCCGCTCTGCATGATCCTGATATTTTTATTTCGCTATTGGTTCCGTAAATCAAGATATGAATCCTGATATTTTTATTTCGCTATTGCGTTCGTAAATCAAGATATGAAAATGAATAACAGACAAATCAAGCGCCTTCTTTTCCCGTGGTCGCTCCCGCTAGTGTTAGCAACAGGTTTGATTGACAGCGTTGCTAAGCGCCCTGCTAAACCAGTGGTGCGGACAGGAAGGGGCGTTACCTTCAACAGCCTCGCTCTGGATTGGCTCTTTGGTTGCTATGATACTCGTGGTCGGAACTCGGCTCCAAATTCGTTCCATAACCGCTCTGGCCTCGATGAGCTTCATTTGACTTGAGCCAAACGCTAAGGGTGACGTCGCACGCCCTTAGTCCACTTCTTTATACAGTCGATGGTGGTCATATACGATAGCCATTTTTATTAGCAGTTATAGCGGCAAAGTTTTAGCGCGAATGCTAATTTACAAGACGCCCCTGAAAGTCTCGTAGCCTTCCCCAAGAGTGGTCTGGTAGGTTTTGGAGCTAATTATTTGAATTTGTTTGTTGAGCTCACTCTGAGTCCTCTGTGCGTGTAAACAGCTTGGGTCTTTTTAATGGAGCGGTTCTCAGCCAGTCCTCTGTCAGTAAAAGCATGTGGTTTGGAGTAGGAAAAGTATATTGAAAGCCATTTTTCTGTATAATAAGACAAAATAAAACTGAATGTGATTAATTGCACAGCCCTAAGCCAAAGTATCGATATTGGAACTGAAAAATCTGCATTGGAGCATCTCTTAAAATGTGCAAGAATACAATGGTCAAGCGGTCAGATCCACTGACCCACAAGTTGGCGGTGCAATTCCAGCTCCCGCAGATTAATACTGCCGTTGTGTCCTTTGGCAAGACACTTAACCCACCTCGCCCCCAATGTCTGTGTGCAGTGGTGTATGAATGTGTGAGTGAATGGGTGAGTGGTTCCTTGATGTAAAGTGCTTTGAGTGCCTTGAAGGTGGAAAAGCGCTGTATAAAAATAACCATTTACCATCAACAAATCGAATAAAACAACAGCCCCTCTTTAGAAACAGTGATATTTTAGGTAGACACAAGGATGGGGACCTGCCCTAACTGCAGACAAAGTGAATATATATTAAGTTGTCCAGACTGGCCTCGTCCTTAAGGTCTCCTCGACCGCCGGCCGTACGAGCTGAGGTCCAAGGCGTCCCTCGTCTTTGGGACCCGAGCGGTTGGAGTCTATCGTCCGTTAGTACAACAGCCCTCCCCTCACTGTCCCACCCACAGACCAAGCCCAGCACATCCGTCTGCTCCTGTCAGTGTCAAGGCTCAGTCGGCCAAAACATATTACCCACAAGTGCCATTTACCTTGTCCGGACGTCTGCCACAACACGGGATACGGAGGAGTCAGCAGGACAGCTCAAGATTATGTCATCAGTGAACTCGCAGTGATACCAAAACAATGGGAGTGTTTATATGTACCACTGTAAAGAGGCGGAATTTTACTTCTATTGGGTATTAATGCTAACACATAACATATTTAGATCGCCATGTTACCTTTTACTGTTTTGAAAATGCTATATTTGCTCAAAACAACGTATTAACTTGTTTTATAAGTTCCACTTTCATTTTTGAGTCCCTCCTCCCTTTGCTCTCTGTGATCGAAAATCAGATATTAATTGATACTAAAACCAGCATCGAATCATCATTTGAGCAGGTATCGATACTAAAAAAGTCACATTCACAGGACTGAAATGAACCTTTCCTGAACAGCTTTAGAATGATCTTGAGCTGTATCAGAACAAGTATAAAACACATAGACTAGTACACGCCCATGGACCACTGTGGAACCTACTGGACGACTGAGGGATTACACCGATATAAGGCCACACAGGAATAGAAAAGAAAGTACTATTATTTAAGGCTAAAAAACACACTCTATTGTCTAAATAAAGACTGTTTTTTTATTATCATCATGGTATCGGAATCGGTATCGAGTATCGAGTCTGTCCCTTAGTATCGAAATCCACTTTGAAGTTTTAGTATCGTGACAACACCAGTAGAAATGCTTTAGTTTTTAAATTTTCCCCCAGAGATGCAGCCCGGAGCATGATGCTGTAATGTTCCTGTTCCTAAAAAGTCGGAGCAGATGGAGGGAAGCGACACATTAGTCAGACTGCACGAGGTGTATTTCAGGACGTGGGAAGCTGTTGCCATGGCAGCGGTTCCCAGGGAAACACAGGAAGCAGCTCTGACCGGTCCAGCTCCACCTGTGGCCAGCTCTGTCATAACCACCACACAGTTATAACCGATATTTATCCGATTTGGCTAAAGAACTTCAAAATGAATTTTAAAAAAAAAAGATTTAAGATAAAAGAGGGGGGTATTATCGAAAACATGCCTGAAGAGGTTTTATATGAGTAATTTTGCGATCTCCCCCGGGCCCTGTTCGAACCCTATTTACGGTTAGAGCAGTACGATTCTTTCCAACGCTCAGCCCACAAGCCCACGCCACCCGTGCTCGACAAGCGCGCGACAATTTTACATAAATATAGAGGTGCGGGATACAAAACAATAAAATACAACTTCACAAACCTGATGCGATGTGCAATAGTACATTTTATAATACGCTGTTTGAATATTGCATTTGAATATTGTTGTTGAATATAGCATTTTCAAAACAATAAAAAGTAACACGGTGATCTAAAATATGTTATGTGCTTGCGGTTACAGTAATACCTCCTCTTTAAATCTTATTTGGTGAGATATTGCCAAACTTATAATTGTGAACCAAATCTTTCAGTTAATTTGCCACATTCATCATTCACTCCACGTTTTTGTTGCAGAATTTTCCGTGGCGTTTCACACTGGTTGCCATTGGTTACGTGGGTCATTGGCATTTGTTCCGCAATTGGTTTGTCACATTGCTGCACGTCTCTACATCATGGGGTCAGAAATACACCCAGTTTATATGTGCTCTGATATTTATATAGTAACAGGAATTGTGTGGAAATCAATCTTTCAGGGTTTATTTTGGTTTGAATGTGAGGCTAGACTGTTGTTGGCCGCTGGATGTTTCATACCTGCACTTACGATTTGACATAAGAAGCACTGAATTGCCTGGCAAATCCAGACTGATATCAATCTGTATTTTTTTATACAGATTGATATCAGTCTGGTCCTCACGTCCTCCGTTGCGTCTCAAACTCGGTCAAACGTGATCGTCCAATCAGATCAGTTTTTGTCAGCGACACGTGTGATATGAAGAAGCTCATTAGTCATCTCTGATTTCAAAGTAAAATCAAATTTATCTCCCCCCAGATTAACAGAGATTAGTGCTTTGCTCATTGACTCTGCAGAAATCCACCATGTTTTTCAGCCCCCTGTGATATTTCTTTTCTTAATTTTTCCAATACGGGCGGATCATGTTTGTCCCCGATTGGCTAATCCACCTGTCACTCACGCCCATCTGAAAACGTCACATCATCATAAAGTATTGAAGAAGTGTGTGTTTTGGATCCCAGGCAACTGAATCCATATTAAGTTATACTGATAGTTGTAAACCAGAAATGAGAGATAATATTGCTGATTTGACTGGTAATTAGCTCTAGATCAAGTTTGTAAATGCATCACACCAGCAGGACTATTTTCCCATATGACACCAATGTGGGAGTGATGTACAAGATTAATCATGGGAAGGTAATTTGTTTTTAATGCTGAAATTTAACGGTGTAGTTTGTAACTTTTCTGGTGGGGGGGGGGGTAACCTGCTTGTCTTCATGGAGATGCTATTGCAATGCACAGAATGTTCCACAGTATGGCATTAAACTTATCTATCTACATGGAGACCAGGAGATGATACCACTTGGCCAAATTACAGGTCAGATCTGTGGAAGGAAGACATCTTGAAGTTAAATGAAAAGACAGTCGTTTGGGTTTTGGAATATTCCAGCCAAAGCACTAACATATCCATGGAGAGAAGCAGACGGTGGCCCTCCAAGCGAAGCAGTGCACCTTAAAATGAAAAAAAAAAAAAAAAATACACAGCAAAATGTGAAGCAATTTTGTCTTAAGAAATTATAGTTTATCATCAAACAAAAACAAAAAAAAAACAAAACTTGAATTTGAAATTTTAGGATCATGACAGCAAGCGCAACAAGCTAATTACTACACAGATATATTATGTGTAAATAATATCCGATTGATATACATGTGCTTAATGAACCCTTTCCACACAATTGTATTCAATTTCCATAGTCACAGAATCTTATTATTAAAACATTAATCAGAATTTGATATTTTTCTCAAATTCTTCAGCCCTAATCTTCACCATTTCTGATTCAGTGGAGCCATTGAATCATTACCGTATGTTAATTCTTTCATTGTGCATCAGCTCTATTACTGACCTGCGTCTTTACTTGGCCGATCGAGTCTTCCCATCCGCGCCTTCTCTCTCTCTCTCTCTCTCTCTCTGTCTCTCTTTTATCTCAAGCCGGTGCCAAGCAACAGCCTGTGGAGTCATGCTCTCCTCCAGCGAGTGGGAGCAAACAGCACCGCCTTAGGAAAACTACGCACTCAAACCAACTCTCAACAAATAGATTTCATATCACAAATCTGCAGCAAAGCACGGATTTGGTTACACCGGCTACTAGTATTTTTTTCACCACATTTTCAAATACTGTTACCTGATTGGCCGGCTGGCAAAAAGGGGCGTGTTCCAGTGGCAGTAATGATATCTAACAGTGGGAAAGAGACACACTCAAAGGGGGAGAGAGCAGAGTCGGGTTGCAGGCTCACATAAGGCGGAGAAAATTGTTGGAAGATAGACAGCTTCAATGGGTGGGAGCGAAGACTTGAGTTACGTAGCTGGCTTGTAGGAGGGTTGTGAGATGTGATTTCAAACATCAAACTCTTACCACCTACTACTTGATGCTTTTGGATTGCTTCGTAGCCGCACTGTTTAACGCAGTTTTCTGGAGCTAACTGCTATAGAAGAGAAGAGGACTATAAGAAGAATGGAGGGAGGGTGATAAGATAGACTAAATGAACTTCTTAAGGTAATCAATTTCCACATCTTGACTCGGACTCGGCGAGGATAGCGTTCCGGACGTAATGTTGTTGTAACGTTGGCCGTCACCCCCGGGTTGAGACAGTATGGGATGACAAGCAGGACGAAGCTTGGCAGGTACTTGGAACTATTTTTGGGGGGGCTGCTGCCTACCCACAAAGTTGTCATCCTCTTGGCATTGTTAAATATTGGACTAATTTGAGTAATGAAGCATCAGAAGTTATTGTCAACTTAATTCTGCAAAATGGATAACTACTCAAGGCTTACTTTTGAAAAAGACACATTGCATTGTTGGTCAGTGGCCATGTAATCAATAACATGACGTCAACAAATGCACTTTGTGATCTAATTTTAAACAGTTTAGACAAGAGCGTAGAACCATCAACCTAACGATATGGAATGGACATGGATGTGAGATTTTTCCAACGCAACTAGCAAACAAAAGGTTCTAGCTAGCATCAATTTCAACAAAGGAATGTAAACGTAACTATGCATGAAAAGAGATCTTCGAAAATAAAAATTGAGAAGCATGTGAGCATCGTCGCAAAGAACTAAACCAACCAAAATGCCGTCATCGAAATAGGAACGATAAAACTGGATTCTTACTGTCATCATGAACTACATATTCGGGAATAATACTCTGTACCCGCGCAGTGGCCGGGTGGGCGGGTCTTCGGGAGGTCAGGGCACAGGTCCAGGGGTCAAGCAGAAGTTAGGGCCCAAAAGAGGCTCTTCAGAAGAACTGGGACCTCCTCCACACACCTCCTCTCCCTCCACGTCTTCTCCGGCTTCATCGATCCCCTCCACTTCCTCCGCGTCCAGATGGCAACAGCTGCTAATGTTCTTCTCGCGGAGGAGTGCCTTCACAGACTGTATCAACGCTAGTCAGGTAACGCACAGCTGTGGTGTAAAGTCAGAGGTGACTGATGTGACCGGTGGATTTTGATTGGTATGTCAGGGATAATCACCATTGCAATTAGGGCTGGCAGATATATCGAAAAATTGTTGTTCTGGAGATATGCAAAATTTGAATTTGAGTATATTGTCCATAATTAAAATTACCCAAACAAATATATACAGTGGTATATCTGCACATTTGTGGTTTTTTTGTGATTTTTCTGAAGTATTGCGTTAAGATTAGAAAATTATGTTTTAAAGTCAGGGAGGTTTTTAACCATATCCACGAGAAGTAATATCTGAGAGAAGACTGAAATATGAACCGTTAAACTAAAGCTTTAAACTTCAGGGCAAAACTATTTATGGTTTATGCATTTTATATGGATGTTACAACATTTTAAGCCCCCTCAGGTATTGTATAAAGTAGCTTATTCTGTATTTTTTCCCCCAAAAATAACTCTGCAATTTGGCAACCCAACCCTAACCCTACACTAACTCTACCCTACCCCTAACCCAACCCCTGACCCTAACTCTACCTTAACCCTACCTCTAACCCTAACCTAAAACTAACCCTAACCCTACGCTAACCCTAACTCTACTCTAACCCTACGCTAACCCAAACCCTACCCCTAACCCCACCCTAAAACTAACCCTACCCTAACTCTACCGTACTCCTAACCCTACCTTAACTCTACACTAACCCTACCCATAACCCCACCCTAAAACTAACCCTACACTAACTCTACCCCACTCCTAACCCTACCTAACCCCCACCCTAAAACTAACCCTACCCTAACTCTACCTTAACCCTACTCCTAACCCTATCCTAAAACTAACCCCAACCCTAACCCTACCCTAACTCTACCGTACTCCTAACCCTACCTTAACTCTACACTAACCCTACCCATAACCCCACCCTAAAACTAACCCTACACTAACTCTACCCCACTCCTAACCCTACCCTAACCCCACCCTAAAACTAACCCTACACTAACTCTACCCCACTCCTAACCCTACCCTAACTCTACCCTAATCCTACCCCTAACCCCACCCTAAAACTAACCCTACACTAACTCTACCCCACTCCTAACCCTACCATAACCCCACCCTAAAACTAACCCTACACTAACTCTACCCCACTCCTAACCCTACCCTAACTCTACCCTAATCCTACCCCTAACCCCACCCTAAAACTAACCCTACCCTAACTCTACCCTAACCCTACTCCTAACCCTATCCTAAAACTAACTCTACTCCAACCCAAACCCTACCCCTAACCTTAACCACAAACCTACTTTAAACTAACCTAAACCCTGACCCTGACCCTAACCCTAACCCTACCCTAATCCTACAAACCCTGTTCCGATTTGATTGTGCTATATTGTGCGGCTGGTAGTCCATATGATGTTTAGTGTGGTAGTGTGTTGTGAATATATGAACCTGGGTGTGATGAATGTTACAGCAACTCTCCAGTCTTGTGAAAAAACAACACATTTTGGTTAGCCGAACAACAAGCTAGCAACGGCTTTATCACTTTTCCATAGCAGAGCACCAGTGTAGGCAGAGGGAAATGAGGGGTGAATTGATCATTTACAATTTGCTTTACTACACTATATGTTTTGGGCCATATGTTTTAAACTATATTTCCACTGGGAAGTCATATCCAGTAACCTCCAAAATCAATACAATGGGAGGGGCCAATAGGTTTTCAACATCTGTCAGTCAGACTCATCACATGCACAAGGCTGGTGCATAGACTGTGCTCTAAAAATCAATGAGAAGTTTTTATCATGACTTACAGCTCAAGTCAAGGCCATGTCAACAGGGCTCCATTAGTTGTATTGTTTTGTGTACCATTTTCAGAGTTGCACAGATACGCAGTCTTGTCATATCTCCACGTGTCATACTTATTTCACAGTAAAATTAAATTAAACCATAGACTGTATGAAGAAGTGGACTAAGGGAGTGTGACGTCACCCATAGCGTTTGGCTCCGGTCAAATGACGCTCATTAGGGCAGTTTATAGGGGTGAATTTGGAGGCGAGTTCCATATCATTGCAACCATAGAGCCAATCTGGAGCGAGACTGTTGAAGCTAACGCCCCTTCCCACCCGCCCCTTAGCAACGCTGTCAATCAAACCTGTTGCTAATGCTAGCAGAAGCAACCTCGGGGAATGTAGGTGCCTGATTTGTTTGTTATTAATGTTGATATGTTGATTTACAGACACAATTGCGAAATAAAAACCCCAGGATCATGTAGAGCGGGTTAATACGAAAATTTTAAGACCAAAATGACGAGCAGCAGTTACGGAGAGAGGGGTGACAGTTTTTCAATGTAAAGTGAAATGGAGCTGAGTCGATGGTGCTGGAAGCGCGCCCATGATCACTTTCTATTTGGAACGCGGCTGACGTTTTAGCTGTGTCCATTTATATATACAGTCTATGAATTAAACATCCAAAAATGACTTTATTGGCACAGATTTTTGTGTCCATAACTCATACGTTTTGGTTTATTGTTGTTGTAGGTAATCCAGCTTTTTCATTTACAATTTACAATATTTTTACCCAGTCGTGGTTTAGCATTAAAGGATAAATATTATACAAAATCAGCCTATAAGAGCTTTTAATCATGTTATAGTGTTGTTCCCTCATAATTTGTTATTCAACTTTAAAAATAAACACCTAAATAAAAGAAAATCTGTTTGCTACAGTGATGTGCCATTATGAAGCGGTAGGGCCGGCTGCAAAGAATCAGTTTTGCATTTTTGAAAAGGGACCTAGAGGTGCTGTACCAGATTTTTACTGTCTTAAAAACAGAACTAGTTCATTTTAAAAGGTTTGCAGTGGTCCAAAGTTATTCCTCACTAACCTTCTGCATTCAGAGCATCCTCATTATTCACCGACATGAATTTATAAGCAGTTTTCACAACTTTCAGAGGTCAAACTGGAGATTTGCTGTCACGGTAAAGCATGCTAACACGCACCTCCTGATTCTCTAACAATAAAATGCATTATAATTACATGCAGACAGGACACAGCAGACTTATTTTGACCTCAAGAGCTGCTTATATAATATATCTGTACTGGGGCAAGACAAATGTTGCTCGAAGAAATGGGTACAGGGCCTTTAGTAGATGTATGTATGCAGAGTTTTTTGTTTTTTTTTAGTGTGAACTTGGCAGAGCATTGGGTTGTCTCCTTATCTCTTTATAAGACAGGATTTGTATAAAGACATTGTATTGTGTGTAAAGGGGCAGGTCCAGGTGGGGAGGGTGTCACGTTTCTGTGCTTTTGTCTGGCTGGAGTGTTCTGCACAGGGGGCCGACTCCAGTTTCAGTTTCACCGCCAAAAACACGACCAGTGAAGGCAGCAGGTGGATTCCAATGTACGGCTGGTAACGTTAAATAATAGGAGCGAGTTTATCAAGTTTGGTCATTCCCTAGCTCTTAAAATGAAGCTGTTATCGTTAAAGGTGTAACTTTTCAAGTGGAGGCTGCTGTGGCTGCAAGATGAAGCAAATCACAAAGGCTGCCGTTTTTGAAGTACCATAATTTCCTTAACAAACAACAAAATCTCCTGTCTTATTCTGCATAAAAAGATCCTTACAAACATGTTCTGAAATGTGATTCTTGTATTAGTTTGTCAGTTAATATTTCAGTCTTTTCGCCAATTTTTCTGGATGCGTTTAAAATGGAAACTTTAACAGAATCTTATTGTTAAAACATAGATCTCAATTCTAACCACAATCGCAATTACATAGGGTACATGTAGGTTACACCTGCTTTTTCCATACACATGTTTTCCTGGAATGTTCCACAGTATTACATTAAATACATAGCTACATACATTTAATAATGGCTGCTTTATTGCTCAAAGGCACCTTGAAAAACGTTTGTATTGTGAGCTGGGTCGTCTCTCCACAGATCTGGCCTGTAACTTAGCCTGGTGGCATCAACTCCTTGTCTCCATGGAGGTTCATAGATTCTGTGCGTTCTAGTATCACATCATCTCCATGACAACAAGCAGATGGCGTACCCTCCATCAGAAAACTTGCGCAGTGCACCTTTAAAAATAGAAATGTGGCAGTTGGTGTTTACAGCTCTGGTAACACATTGTTGTTGTTTTGTTTTTCTCGTTAAGAAGGAGGGTCTAAAGACAGGGGGCGCTCTGGGACAGTTCTCCATTTGCTTGTTTCTGGTGAATGTCGGTTAAACTGCTTGTCCGTTATTGTTTTTGTGCTCTACAAAAACACATTGAATTGAATTTGCAGTTTTGTTAGTAGTATTAGTTGAGTAGTGTTGTCACAATCCTAAAATTTCTTGATTTTGATACTAAGGAATAGACTCGATACTCAATACCGATTCCGATACCACAATTATATTAAAAACATCTCTTTCTTTAGACAATAGAATGTGATTTTCAACATTAAATGGTAGTACTTTCTTTTATATTCCCATGTGTGATTAGTATCTGATTTTCGATACTTTTGAAAACCCTAATCTTGATTGTAGTGTTGGACTGAAAAGAGACATTATCAGTAGCTGCAGATATGGAGGACTAGCCTGAATATGATTAGCATCTTTCACAGCGATCAGCTCTGGGGGAGTGATTCACCGTCACCTCCATGTGCTGTCCGCTCCAAATGCTTTGTGAGCTCGGTCCAGATGGTTCTGTGCACCACCGTCTGGGGTGTCAGGTAAAGTGACGATAACAATGTAAAATATTGTTTATGGTTTGGATTTGTCTCTCAAACAGAATCGTTCAGAGACAATACAATGAAACAGGAGCACAATGGAGGAAGAATCATGGAGTCAGTATTCACCTTTGCCGACGTTTACTTCTGATCTAATAACCCACACTGGCATTTCCGATTGAGCCTAAATCCCATTCATTTAAACGGAGAACTAGAGAAAAGACTTAGAGCTAAAACATGATATAAAGTAGTTTGATCAGGGGCGCACTTTTGGCTCCATCGACTCCAATTCAGGCTCAAGTTCACTTTACATTTGAGAAATTACCCCTCTGTAACTGCTGCTGTGAGCCTCGTCATTTTGGTTTTAAAATGTTCGTATTAACCCGCTTACATGATCCTACATGATCCTGGTATTTTTATTTCGCCATTGTGTCCATAAATCAAGATATGAACATTAATAACAGACAAATCAGGCGCCTTCTTTCCCCGAGGTCGCTCCCGCTAGCGTTGGCAACAGGTTCGATTGACAGCGTTGCTAAGCGCCTGCTCCGTGCTAAACCAGCAGTGTGGGCGGGAAGGGGCGTTACCTTCAGCAGCCTCGCTCCGGACCGTGTGATGTCATGTAGCGGTAGTTTTCAAGTTAACAGCTGCCTCTCACCTTTAGTTCAGTAGAGATCGGCATTTCCAGGGCTGAAATCATCCAAATGATTCCAGTGAAGGGGTATGGAGTTTAAAAACACAGTGGAGCACTTCCTGTACCACATGACATCACAAGGTGGAGTGTTTTTGGTTTGAACTCAATAGCCTCAATACGCAATACCGATTCCGATACCACAATGATAAAAAACACTCTTTATGTAGACAATAGAATGTGATTTTCAACATTAAATGGTAGTACTTTCTTTTCTATTCCCATGTGGCCTTATATCGGTGTAATCCCTCAGTCGTCCAGTAGGTTCCATAGTGGTCCATGGGCGTAAACGAGTCTATGTGTCTTATACTTGTTCAGATACAGCTCAAGATCATTCTAAAGATATTCAAGAAAGGTTCATTTCTGTCCTGTGAATGTGACTTTTTTAGCATCAATACCTGCTCAAATGAGTATCTAGTTTCTAGTAGTAGTAGTTTTAATTTAACTGATTTTCGATACTTTTGACAACCCTAAACTATAATCCCCAATAGCATATAAGATTCTACCACTGAACGCAAGCGATATTGTTGTCAGAGTAATTCAAGACAACTGCTTACTCTAGTTTCACTTTCTATGCCAGAGTCTTGAGTGAAAAACACAATCTTCAGTATGTTTATAAAGTTTGAAAACAGCTTTGAAAAGTAATTAGCACACATCTATCTCTTTTAATTAGTCTGTTCTCGGCAGGTGGAACAAAATCCGGGCACAGCCGTACTCCGGTTTCACTTTCCAAGCTGTGAAGGCGCAGGTGATATAAAGCCAGCGCCGCCTCTCTGCGTTTGTGGAGCAGATTTCTGATATCGTTGTCATGGAAATGCGCCTTGGCATGAAGCAGAGACTTGGGCGAGCTGTTGCTATAGTGAAGGCGCTGTTTAGCTCCGTGTGGTCCGGGGGAAATGGAACCAGTGCGAGTCCACAAGGCTGAACGATTTGGGAAAAGTATATATTTTCAATTACCGTATTTTCATAGTTTAGCCGGAGGTGCGACTTATACTCGGATGCGATTTATATGTGAAATATACGTTTTTTTTCTTCATTATTATGCATTTTTTGTTGGTGCGACTTATACTCCAGTGCGACTTATACTCAGTTTCACTTATACTTAGTTTATAACAGGATTCTTCCTTCGTTTTGTTTGTTTTAGACAACATTTCATGCTAATCCTAAATTTCACCCATCACAAAATCAGAAAAAAGATTCCCATTCCCTCAAGTATGAAGTAAATTAATGTAAAAAAAAAAAAAAAAAAAAAAAAGGCCTCCTCCAGCATGTTACCCTGGAAATGTTCCTTTGGGTGTAATCTTCATAAAACAGAATGTTCCAAAGTATAGTTTTAACTTTCTATTTCTGTGGAATCAAACCGGTGCCACCTCCAGAAAGTTACGTAGTGTTGCTTTGAATCTAACCACAGATGACAGAAGATTAGGAGTTTATGTGGCCAGAATGCGCTCGTGAGACAAATGCCTTGGTCGTGGTCGGCTCTCGCCCTGTGCTTCCGTCTTACTGTTTGGTTCCATTATGTTTTCTGATTCTGTAGATTTTTAAAAATTATACAGCTTAATAACAGGATTCTCAAAGTTCAGATTATAAACACATCTAAACTACAAGGTTAGCCTTTTTTATGCAGAGTAAGATATTTTGTTGTTTATGGAGGAACGCGCAGTAAAAATGTGGCATTTTGGGTCCATTCAAATTGTGATATTGATTTGATAACGACTAATCCTGCAGCCCTAACGTCCACTCAACGATTTGTAGAATTTTAGCTTCATATTTCCCATCTATATGAATCATACTGGTTCAAATAAATGGACGTGGTTTGATGCATTCTTCACGTAGGACTGTACAAGTAAGAAAAGTCTGAATAGAATCGAGATCACATTGTTCCAAATGATCGGTCGATTATGAGGGGCTTTTTACAAGACTTCCACAACCAATCCTCTGTCAGTAAAAGCATATGGTTTGGAAAGACACATTTATTTATTTATTTATATATAAGAAAAAAAACTCAACCCTACCTTCCAGGCATTACCCAAACGTATACATCTAAATGGTGTACATCTGTGGAACCTTACATACAAAGTGACTTTTTGAGGCGTGTCCTTATTGGGCTGGGCCGTATCACATCCATACATTTGATGATATGAAATTTGCAATACTGTGATGTAATTCCACATTGCAGCTGATGTTCCTCTCAGTTGGGACATTAATACCAAAAAACCCCCCCCAAATTTTCAGTTAACTCGCTCGGTAACTTCGTCTTTCCGCTGTTGTCCCATATACACCTTATAATCTAAATAAAATAATTAGTTGGCTAATACAAGTTTTGGTCGACTAAGACACGATCGACCAAGCCCGCTAGCTAGCTCACTGTGTCTCAAAGCTAACGCCCACTTTTTTAAATCAGAAAACAAAATAAACAACCTACTAAAATTCAAATTAATTAAAATAAAAACTACCCAATTATTAAAATAATTAGTTGGTTAATACAAGTTTTGGTCGGCTAAGACACGATCGACCAAGCCCGCTAGCTAGCTCACTGTGTCTCAAAGCTAACGGTCACTTTTTTTAAAAATCAGAACTACTAAACTAAATTACTACTAAACTACTACTAAAATTCAAATTAATTAAAATATAAACATAATTGGGTAGTTTTTATGTAGAATACTTCAGTTTGTGGCGTTGTTTTAATCTTTATTATGCCTCAAAATTAGCATTAGCGTTAGCATTGAGACATAAACATGTCTTTTTCTAAACACAGAAGTTTCCTCCGGTGAAGTATTCATTTTATTTGTGTAGTTTTTAACATGTTGTCAGTGACATCCACCTGCAGCTCCCTGTCCACTAATTATTTATTCATTTTAGCATGAATCGGCAAAAACCTCATAGAAATACAATTGGACAGGAAGTAGTGACGCTAACAGTGAGATTGCCGGGTGCTACTGTGCACAGAGCCTATTGACTACAAAACTAAAGGACTGCAGCTCTGGAGTTGCGTCTTGTTTCATTCATGCTCGTTTCAGAAATGATGCATATTTAGGCTGCTTCCCTTCCCACATGTCTAAATTAGCAAGTGGTTATCCGTGCTGCTCCTCCATGTTTTTAAAGCCCGAACGCTTTCAACAGACTTATCCCTAACTCGCTAATCCCAAATCACTACAACGTAAAAATCACACTGCGCCTTATGCTACAGCTCCACCGTCGTACCACTCACTGCATAACCTTTTACCCTATGGCCCCTAAACTTCATATCCCATAATCCACTCTGACAGCAGCATACTGTTAGCACGGCCTGTCACGTCTCACTATTATCACAATTACACGTTCATTATGTGTCATTATTGTCAAGGGCTGTGGGTTAATTGCACCTAAGAGCTCATCAGCAGAGCGATTACATGTGGTTTTAGATCAGCGGCATCTCATTCACAAATACACCGTCAAATCTTTTACAAGTCTATAAATAACCTCTCAGTACTATATAATGTGCAATCTACAGAAAAAGGTTCACCGAAGCTTTAAAAGTCTATTGTACAAATTTAGGGGTTTTTTTGTGATCACATTTTTTAATCAAACAAGTTGATATCATCTGCAGTTATACAAGTTACAGGTTTTTTTCCCTTTTTTTAACCCACACCTCCCACCTGTTTTCCCTAAGATCCCCTTTTGACGGGCACATACAAAGAAGAAAAAATAATAATAGTAAATAAATACTTAAT
>JACM01034913.1:0-13131 GCA_000787095.1 Periophthalmodon schlosseri | reverse complement strand
AAAAAGTCCATAAAATGGCACCTACCCTGATCCTTCTGAAATCCACAGGTTTTCGTATCAGCTCGTAGTACTCTGGTACCTCCTTCCTGGAGGGAAGCTGCACAAAGCCTTTGCTTATCTGTCGGCCATACCTGACAAGATTTAATAGTTTGTAAATTATGCCATTGTGATGCCAGAGACAACAGCTGTGACAGCTCAAGTTCTGCTAGGAGAAATACTTTACCACAAAAAATGCTTCTGCATTAGATTGTGTTCATTAAAGACAAAGAAGAAGTATTACATTGTGGAGGGAAATGTTGGCTCTATTCTAGAGACACCATAACATAACATCCGAACCCACCCATCCTTGTAGTTGATGACCATGTCCACCAGTGTGTTGAGGAGTCTGGTGAGCTCAGGTGGATTTGGGGGCAGTTTCTCCACCGGTGGACGTCCTCGCTTTCTTTTGACTTTTTCACCCAGCTCTGGGGTGGTCTGGACTTCTTGCTCTTTTGTTTCAGGTTGATCACTTTTGCGTTTCTTTAGACTGATGTCCTCCTCCATCTCCTCCAGGGAACCGTTCGCTGCTTTTTGATGCTGCAATAACAGAGCAACATGTGTTGACCTTATTAGCAAGTAAAAGGCATAATGTTTTCTCCATTTCAGCTTCAGTGGGAATGCATGACTACCATGTAAAATGAATTAGAGGTGGAGAGATAAAAAATAAAATGTTAATATTGCAACAATATGAGATCTGCAGAGTAGTGTCCATAATTGGATGCACAAATGGCTCATTTAAATAACAAAAGGGATATCGGGATATGCGGGATATTTGCTTTTTCAAATTTTACATAATACTTTATCCTCAATTCTGAATTCTAAATAACAGGCATATATATAAATAGATTTTTTTCTATATTGCCCACCCTACATTTAAACAGTTGCCTATGTCTTTGAAACAGGAAACAAAATGTGTAGCTTTATTGGCCATATGATTTGAAATATCCCTTTTGTATTTACATAAATCCTTGTATTCCTCCGAAGCGCGACAAGGATCAGAGCTAAACATGAGTATTTGGCGGTGGCGGCTCCAGTTGCAGAAAAACAACTGGTCACGCAGAATAAAGAGAATAGCCTCCACAGAGTCAAATGCATTCGCTCGGCGAACACACAAAGCTGATCGTGAATGAAAGATGCAGGCAAAGCTCAGACACAGCGCTGTTGTTAATAGGCCTACACAACAGACCAGATTATATAGCCTAATTAACATGTCAAAAATGGCTGATCTGAATATTGGAGCGAAAGGAAAAGGTTCAATACCATATGCATCTAAAACAAGCCAGGTAACAACAAAACTAGACAGGCAGCAAGAGAGATGTGCCCGTCATTATCACACGACTCAAATGTTGGCTTTAAAAGCCCCGCTTCTCCGGGTGCTGCAGTCGCTCCCGCAGAATACAGGAGGGATAGAGGCTAATCCTCCAAGATGTTTGACACTCACACACAGCTGACGACAGCCCGTTGCGCTGTACATGTGCTTTGGCGGGCTGCACGCACTGCCTCCATGCCTGCGCTCTGTCTCCTAACGAGCCTGGCTCTTCCCTCAGTGACTAATCTGGCAAAGATTCTCCTCTCATCTGTTACTGCCACACACCTACTCAGTCTCTCTCCCGACTCTCTCGCCCCCCTATGCTAACGCACGCACGGACACACGCGCACACATTTATCCTCCTCTTCCTCTTTCCTCGACGGCGTGGAGCCCGGCTGAATCCTGTGGAGGTGTGAAGAGAAAGTCATGGAGCATATTTACCTGAGTGGTGCGCGCGGGCTGGCTATCGCGATCAGCTGCAGTGGTGGGGGAGAGAATTAGCAAACCAGCATAGCGGCGAGCTGCTACTCTCTTCATCAGCTGATCACTCCGAAGCACACAGCCCAGAAGGGGGAGATTATGTTTTCATACACAAATCAATGGGTTGGAGAAAATACTAATAGGATTCTTTACGCACGCGGCTCATCACCTTTGCGATCTGTGGTTATAGGTTCCGAAGGGCCCCATAACCCCACGCAACCCACGAAGAAAGGCAAGTTGTCTTCTTTACCCACAATGTAAACTTGTCAGGGCTATTGTCATTGGGACTATTCTTATTTTGTAATAAGGCTTGGCTACCCAGTGTATTAGTCCGAGATCAGACTAAAAAGGGTGAATCTGAGGAGGAAAAAACAAACAAACTCACTCACACCATGTCAATTATGATGCATTCAAGTGGGACACTTTTTGGTAATAGCGTCAGGAAACATCCAAAACTAATTCTACTTGCATTTTTGTGTGTTTTTTGTGTGTTTAATTAATAAACCAAATATTTCAGGTCACTCGAAATGTCCCAAATAACTTTCTCCCTTGAGCCGATGGGCTGCTCAGGTAAAGTGGGACACTAAGTTAGGTAAAGTGGGACAAATGAAAAAAGAACGGGGCTTCCCACTTTCATCCCACTGCAGGAAATGCGCGTAAGCAGCTGCATTTACTCATGTTTTGGTGCTTCATGCTCCTGTGACCCATAAGACTTGATATAACCAATTTCTTTTGAATTGGGTCTAAATGACTTCTGAATCAACCTAGTTGAGGTAAAATTACTTTTTAAAGTTTTAAAATGTTATTTTCACTTGGAAGAACGAGAACCTGTCTCAGCGTGTCACACTGAATGAGTCTAAAGTATTTTTCACACTAAACACAGCAGTAATGTTGTTAATAGAGCAAAGTGTCTCAGGACAAAGAGCAGCTCACATGTTTCTGAGCTGAAATAGTCAGTAGTATGTGTCTGTGACCCCCGCTCTATGGACTTGTTGTTTAGTTGTTTTATTCCTTTTTGTGTCTTTCTCTGAATATACTGTCCCACTGAATGACAAAAAAATGTAATTTTTGAATAATAAATTCATGTAAGGTCACAATAAAAGCATAAAATATAACCCGTAAATATCCTGTTGGTTCAAATGGAAAAGCATAAAATATAACCCTGTAAACTCTTTCAGTTATATTTGTAGCCCTTTTCAAGACCACAATATGACACGTCACTGTCATTTTCATATGTGTGTAAACATTTGACTTTGAGCCACACTAACTGTGATCCTCTCAGGCCAATCAAAACTATAGTTTTGTATAGTTTTGTATGCACAGGGTCCGGGGCAACAATCTAAGAACATAACTGATGGGTGACTCTTTAACTTTCACATGTAAAAATGCTCAAATGCTTTACCTGATGTGACACTTTACCTGAATTCACTGAAATTCTTTACATCCGCTGTCTTCTGACTTTGCAGTTCCAGACCAGGGGAGGAATAATTTAATAACAACTGATTTAATTGTTGTAGTCTGTTCCAATGGACTACAGTGAATAACAAGGGTCTGTTCTGCTGTTTTTGATGTAGCACATTAAACTTTTCTTTTTACACTTTAACACAAGCTTATGTTCTCCTTTGTGGCATTCATTTACTTACAGCTACTGAGTCACTACACACAAAGCAGCTGAAACGTGCACATTACCATCTGTATTTTCATAACGTGATACATATTAAGCCCACATGGTCAATCAAGGACAAAACAGGCATATTTCCAGTGTTAAATCAGTAAACAACACAACACGAAACAAAATGTGATGTTTAACAAAAAAAATATATTTTTTATATTCTTAGACCATAAAACAACAATGGATAGATCAGGTTTAGAGTTTTACAAATTTCTAACCCAACTTAATGCATGTGACTAATGGACAACTGGTATCTGCATGATACACAATACACAATACACATGAAACTCACATTGCAACGTAAAACTTACTGTTTTTTTGTCAATCACACTGAAACTAATGTCTACATTTTGGCACAATTCCAAAACTTGCCGCTCGGGTGGGCACTCAGTTCATTGGTATGACATTATATTCATTTTCAAGCCTTACACTAATATCAGAGCTTCATAACATTTTGCACTAGCACATGCTTAACACAATGATACTATTTACACAGATTGCCACTGTAACACTGTCTTTTTATGTTCAAATGTCAGACTCAAGACCCAAAGAGGGATGTTATAGTCAGACTATAGAAGTACAGAAAGCATTATAAAAGAACATTTTTATAAAGAAAGAAAATCTCCCTTCACAGAACACACCTAAAAGTGTTGTAATATTCCCTGGGCGGTGTCTTGAAGATGACTTATAAATCTGATGATTGTGTTTGTATTTTAACCACAGAGTGTCCTTTTTTTGTTTGTTTCTAAGGTATTATTATTATTGTGTGTTTTGTATGAATAGCTGTGCAAATGATCTAGAAAGAAAATGTGCCAAAGTGAAATAAAATTATGATAACAGAACCTTCAGGTGTCATGTACTTCTCTATTCAAACACATTTCTTTCTACCAGGGGATGAAGGTGGGGCGGGGCCAACAGATGTCTGTTAAAACAAACAAACATTTAGAGTTAAAATATTTCTTAAACTCAAAAGCAGATGAAAGATGCAACATACCCCAGTGTTTCCTTTGGAGAAATTAGCATGTGCGTAAAGAAGCACTGCTATCTCTTTATGACCTCCCTCCAAAGCAATAGACAAGGCTGTGCTTTCATCCTAAAAAGATATTTTTAATTATCATTAAACAAATACATTGTGACAATGGTATAGAAAAGCCTGGTTGGGCAGATGTGGAGTTTGACTGTGTCAGGCGTTTTAAGGTGACTATAATTACAAAATAAGCATGTAACTAATAAACAAAATGTAATTTAAAGGTTTGAGAGGGCGAGTCTCCTATTGTCAGAATACTATTTACTCATAGTACTAGAGTTTGCTTACACTGTCTGTAAGGGTAGCATCACAGTTGGGCTGCTGCAGCAGAAGTTTCAGTATGTCTTTATGGCCGTGTTCACTGGCACACATCAGTGCTGTGGAGCCCTCATCGTCCTGCAGGTTGACCTCTGCCCCCTGCTCCAGAAGAGCCTGTACCATTTCCAAACTCCCATTGCTCACTGCGAGCATCAGAGCTGTTTGTCCGGCCTGCGCAGGAAACAGAGAAAAGACAAGACACACTGGCATATTCTACAATGTCATTCATAAAAACATACGTCTAAAAGACTAAAAAGTGACAGATACCTGACTGGCCTTGGCATTCACGTCTCCTTTAGAGAAAAGTTCTTTCACAACACTCATGTGCTCAGGAGAGGCCACAGCTGCAAGTGCTGCCAACATTATGGGAGTGTAACCTGCTTTATTCTGCTGATTTACATTACATACATCTGTAGGAACAGAAGCAGGTTGTGTGTCAGCCATAATATTCCGACACAAAACACATCTTGCCATTTTTTTCATGTAGTCTCTGGGCCCCCTAGTGGTCATGCAGCTTGTGTGCAGCATAAAAACTCAATGTACTTCTTTTACCTGTGTTAAGTAATTTCTTGACAACCCCAAAGTTGGAGTATGACACACAGTAGTGCAGAGCTGTGTTTCCATTGCTGTCGGCCATATTGACCACATACTGCAGCACCAACGGTGACACATCTTGAAAGGCAGAGAGGTAAATGTCCACTGCATGAGGGGCAGCAGACTTCTGGCAGGATATGTTAAACCATTCCTGTTTAAGTGTTTGGATAGCATCTTTCTACCAGGGACAAAAACATATATTTACAATTTAAGATTTCATAATAGATGTTAAGTACATGCTTTGCTGTAAGTACAAATTTTTCCAAGCCTCTTTTTAAACCTATAAAAAAAACTGTAAAAGAGTGAACAGAACTTACAAAATCCTTAGTTCTTTTATCTGTACCATCAGATAGGTGCCTCTTTAGGTTTTGGCAGGCAGAAAGCATTTTTTCACTTAATTTAAATCTACAGCTAATAAAAAAAACAACAACATTTAGACTTACTGTAGTACATGAATAAAATGCATCTCTGTACCTTTCTTGTAAAGATGATTTAGCTGATCCTTTGGGCCGTTTGCTCGAGAAATGTTTGTTGTATTTTTTTTCCTTTGATCCTTCATTATTGGTCTTTATAATTGCAGCTTTGTTTGTCTGTATTTTCTCCGTAGCTGTCCCAGTGTCACTGGTTATATTTGATGAAATTGGCTCCAGTCTGAAGGCATTTTCAGAATTTACATACATACAAAAATCATGTTCAGTTTGTATTCGCAACTCTTACCCTGTGCCCACCCCCATTAGCCGCATGTTCTTTCTGGAGGTACTGCAACTTTGGTCACTGTTCTTCTTCTTACATACAGACCATGGGCTAGTTGCCTTGTCTGGAAGTAAAGACGAGCAATCTAAAATTAACATGAGCATGTTTTGGCACAAAAAGGTTATATCCATCCATTACAGACATAGTATAAGGGAACCTAACATCTGTAAAGCTATATTCAGTTTTGGTCTGATACCACAAACTGCTCTGTGGTTACAAAACCAAATCTCACTCAAAACATTTGCAAGTGCATCCCTCCAAAGTAAAATCTGCCAAACCAACGGTCAGCCACTTCCCCTTAACCCACCCAGAGTTTAAACTGGCCTTTGGGAGTGGTCAAGGAAGAATAAACCTCAAGTCTCTATTTACAGTTCAAATAATTTGCAACAATCTGATTTCAGTTAAAAGTGTATGTTTAGGATGTTTACCCTGCAGAGTCGATGATGTCTGTTGCTCTAACATTTGTATCATTCTTTTGACCTCATTTGGTTTAGCACCGGTGCAAGTTTCATCGTCTGGACACATCACTTGGGATTCTCTGTGTGTTGACTCTAAAAATCACATTTTGAAATAATTTTACGATTGCAAAAACATTCTATATTTTGTTAGCATAGAATGTCCACCTGATGTATCCAAAGCAGTCCCGTCACTCCCTTCTTGGGTGATTTTGCAGAGCTGGGTGGGGCTGGCATTCCTCTGGCTGGATTTATGCTGGTTTGGAATGCACGTCCTCTCTTCTTTGAGCAAGTCTTTGTGCTCTGTGAGAAACCTCTGCATCTCTTCAATATAGTAATTCAGTTCAGTATCTTTTAATGGTTGATTTGCCATAACTTCTCTGCTTTCTTTGGGTGGGGAATCCCATATTTTTCCCTCTCCAACACCAACGCTCCTTGTTTTTAAAGGATCAGGTAAATGTGACGGTCCAGACGCCATATTCCGTGTTTTTATTCCAATCAAAAAATTCTCATTAATATTTATAAATCCCACACTAGCATCTCGTGTTACCTTGCCGGCTAAGTTTGGCTGCAATGTATCACCGTCAACAAAATGAGCGGTACCCACACCGATAGTGCGAGTCTGCAGAGGAGCCTGGATGTCTTGGACCCTGCTCCCCACAGATACTGTCCTCGTGACTGTTGCAGGAGTATTCGTATGCTTGTCCTGGCTTTTGATTACAGTGTTAGTGATGGAGTCTGTGTTGAACGCCTGTTTAGTGTTTGTAAAGCGGGATACTAAAGTGCGCACCGTGTTGGTTTGCTGAGAAGCTGTCTCAGCGGAAGCCATGATGCCCTGGTCAATGCAATGATCTCTAGAAACATTCACATGAACTGAAGGCACCCCGCTGTCTGTGTTGGTTCCTGTATCACAAAGCTTTATACACGTCCCGACTCCTTGTGATGTCGTCAAAATCTGGACCCCCGTACTTTTATCTGCTGTGTCCACCATTTCTCTGGCCACCCACTGAACGCTTGGTCCAGAACGTACATTTTGCAGCATCATCCTGCAACACGATATTCCAACGTTTTTCATCTCTGTCACTTCCCCTGTGCTAGCATCACAAACGGTCACATGATTCCCCACTGCTTGGCTTTTTGTGGACGGTCTGGCCTCTGTACTTGTGTTCACTGTAGATGGTGAAGCGCTGGAAGCTTTGTCCATTTTCTTATTATTTCTTCCTTCTGCTGCTTGGAGTTCTAATTTTAATCGGTTCATCTCTATTTGAAGAGTGGATTCTTTGAGCTCTGTTTCTAAATAACCAATTTTCTCTTTTAATGAATAAATCATTTCTTGTTGGGCTAAAAGCTCGTCATCTCTCTCTGAGTTAATTCCAAGGCTGTTTTCAGTAACTTCAACTGCGATGGACCTCATCTGTTTTCCTTTACTTTGGCAATGATGCTCACAACATACAAAATCCTTTTCTTTGTCGGTACCAACTGCTACAGACCTTGTTGGTTTGTCACTTGAATATGCATTTTTTTGCCATGCATGCAAAAGATCAGACTTGTGTTGTTGCTCCACTGACTGCACCTCTTCAGATAGTTCCTTACACTCTGTTAATTGAATGTTCTCCTTATGGACTGAGTCATCAACACATTGGGCTGAAATGTCAAACCTGTCTTGACTATAGGCTGTTTTCCAAACAGCATTGGTATCTTCATCTCTATGTTTCTTGAGCTCATATAAAAGTTGCCTCTTGTCTTCTTGAAGAACTGAAATCTTTAATTCTAAAACAGGGATGATTTTGACCTGTTCTTCCAGCTCCTTCAGCTTCTGTAATGCCACTACCATCTGCTCACGAACATTCTGCAGCTGCACAGAGCCCAGCCCTGTTACTGGGGTGCTTCTGCCCGAGCTCTGTGGGCTCACTTTGAGGGACTGAGTGCTGCCCACAGAAGAGCCTATATAAGCAGTGAGATTTCCTGTTGGTCCTGGCTGGTGCCCATCCTTAAATTGATTATAAGCCCCTAGGCCAGTAAAGAGAGAAGAGGATTCAGGACAACTTAATCCACCAAAGCTTGCCAGTCTTCGTCGGGGAAGGGGCTGAGGTGGAGCTGGGCTGATGACTTCTTGCATTTCCAGTGTGTTTTTTTCCTCCATACACTGTGTTCCTTCAATATCGGGCACTTTAGTATTATTACGTGATGTTTTCTTATCGGTGGGAGAAGTATGAGGAGGAGGAAGAGGAGGACGCCCCCGTGTTGAGCGAGATGTAGCCACTTCTCTTGTGCCATCTTTGTTTGACAGTAGGGATTCTGCCGAATGCCACTGACTGGATGACGCAACATTGGGAGATGCTTCTGTGCTGTCTGAGGCTCCTCTGGGCCTCCTCTTGAAGCTTAGTCGCTTAATGGTGGTAGTTGGTAAATTATCTGCACATCTGGTGCATGTGAAGTTGTACTGAGAAATGTAGTCAATATCCAAGTCTTTACAGAAACAGACACCTAGGAGAAAAACAAGTTTGAAAACACTGTATACATTTGACAAATACAAAACACAGCATATTCCCTAAATACTTAAATTGGGTTAGTTTACCTCATTGAGTTGATCTTGGTCTTGCTATGTCTAACAACTGTAACATCCTAAAGGCATTTTTATCCTCTGAGACTGTTCCATTTAAGGGGAGGGACATCAGATTTACCAATCATAGAGAGTCACAAGCTACTTCGCTCTAAATAATATGTCTCACTACAGAGACCTTTTTAGCCTATAATTACCCTTTAGCTCGCCCTTAAAATGCATAACCATACTTTAGGCAGGCTTTCTCAACCTCAGACATAATCCCAAGACCAGTGGCATAAGAGACATTTTTCACAAAAACAAGGTACATTACGTATTACTTCTCTAAATAACGTAACAATCAAGTTTTAATTTAAAACATATTTACTTTTGTTGTCAGCTCATATTTGTCAGTTAGTTACAAACAAATAATAATACAAATAAAATAAAAATACCTGGCATGTCTTTAACCATGAATCTTCCTCTGGCCATGTGGATCTGCATAAAAATAGTCCAGTTTAATGTAAAATCAGTAAAACAAGCAGCTGAAAACCTAAAACAATACGATGCAAAATATAAGAATATATATCCTTAACTTCTCTGTGTGCAGCGTTGTTCTTTTTGTCTTCTTGAACAGAGCATCAGCCCTCAATGACAGCACATCTCACAGTGCTTACACCCAGGAAATGCAATCCCAGGACATATTACAGGGGTTATACAAAGCCTTGCTCACAGGAAAAAGCTGGATGTTGCACTGGGTATCGTCTTTTCATCTGTAAGCATCTTATGTTATATTGGCATAGCAAGAAAATAAGCTCTTTTCACCCAGGCTGCTTTGTTTTTAGAATTTATGTAGGCCTACTATGACCACCATGGCTTTGTCCTACTGTAGTGGGCTATTGCACAAATGAATACTGAATATAATATAAATAAATAATAATAATTTATACACACACACACACAGCCTCTTTAAAATATACTGCCCAAAAATAGATTATAAATTACGAGTTAGCTGCAGCCTACTAAAACCATCATAGAATGTTCTGGTAGTGACGCCTTGGTTTTCCCATTAGAACCAGCGCAGTATCGTTGCTCAGATTAACTGCGCACATATTTTCACTGACCTACAGCCATCAGAAAAGCGCGTACTACTCACTGGTGCTGTTGTGCTCAAGGGGAAGGTGTTGTTTATCAAAAACAAAAGCATCAAAAGCGTAGTTGCCTTGTATTTTAATAGCCAAAGGCCTAATTTTTCCTGATTTCAAACTGACTTTTTCAGCAGCAAACTGGTGCGCGCTTAGGCCTGTCGTGCAGCAGGGGTAAACTAAGAGGAGTCAGGTAGAGCACTGTGCATTATTAATGCACTCTAAAATAATGTGAGCACAGTAACTAAACCTTCCCTTGTTTAATTTGCCCAAGTAGTTATTATTTATTTTATTAATTTTATTACCATTGACTTTTGTCTATAGGCTGCAGAAACACAGTAGTAGCCTATACAACAAGAGACAGAGTGACATCGTGTGGACATAATAAATTATGCACCAAGAGTTCCAATAATGAGCTGCTACTTCAGAAAGACGAAAAACAAGCAACAAACAACAAAAAACAAAACAAAACAAAAACAATGTTGTATTAACAGGCAACACATTTTATTTGTATATTATTACATAGTTTTAAATTGTTGGCTATTAATTATGTTTAGAAACATATTGGAAACTATATAACTTAGCAATTCAGTTAGTTATTTAGGCCTATTTGTTTTTTTAATAAGTTGCCTAGTCACTCAGATAGTTTAAGGTATGTGGTCAAGGGTCAACCTCCTGATGCATAGTTTGATCAGTTTTGCATCTCAGAGAACAGTCAAATGAATTACATAACAGTTGAGATAAAAGATACAACTCAACACCAGCCTCTGGTTTTATTGACACAATTGATGGACTGAAGGCCTCTGTGTAAAACGCAGACTGAGGTGGACAATGATTGTACTGATTTGGACTTAAGGTGGTGTTCACACTTGCAGACACACCACATGAAAATTGGAACGATATACTGGGACTAAACCAACTAAACCGGGACTAAACTGGGTTCATAGTCAAACCATGACCAAACCAGGAAAAGTGTGCAACTTAAAACTCATAGGCTATGTCTATCAATTGCTTTGAAAATCCACTTTTAGACATTTAAACACGAACAACTGCCTATTGTTTGCTCTTTTTATGTAATAATTTAGTATTGAAATGACATATTGGATGTTGCAAGCTTTATTAATTTATTTTAACATCAGTTGTGCAGAGGCAAATAGATATCCTAATGGAAAAGGCCTTTTGTTTTGTTTTTTTAAAGGACTTACTATCTTTGAACTTTGATCATTAACCCTCTGTTAAGCATCTGGTTAAACCTCCCCCAATATGATAAGCAGCCCGTGTGATTGGCTGGGAGAGATACACTCCCCTGCCCTTTCTTCTATCTCAGTGCAAGGTGCACATTGTGGTTCTTTGGGCAATAGGAGAGCTTTTCCCAGGTCCAGTGGCAGTCCCAGTCCACCAGACAAAATGTCTGACAAAGCAGCCTTCGACACTAATGTGCTGACCCTCACTAGGTTTGTCCTGGAGGAGGGCAGGAAGGCCCATGGCACAGGCGAGCTCACAAACCTTCTCAACTCTGTCTGCACTGCTGTCAAAGCCATCTCCACCGCTGTCCGCAAGGCTGGGATCGCCAACCTGTGAGTATTCCTCAGGAAGACATATAACTTATGTATTTGGGGGTGGTGGCTCTTTAGACACATGATGCACACAGTGGTGTATGATGACAAAGTGATGCCAAACCACCATAACCTGCTCATGGTCAAGAATGTTCCCTGTCCAAGGCCCACAGTTTGCTACAGCAGCTCACACTTTTTGTTATAATATAATGATCTCTGGTACCTCTGTGTTTTGACAGCTATGGCATTGCAGGGAGCACAAACGTGACAGGAGACCAAGTAAAGAAGCTGGATGTGTTGTCAAATGACTTGGTCATCAACATGATCAAGTCCTCCTTCACCTCCTGTGTGCTGGTGTCTGAGGAAGATGAGAAGGCCATCATTGTGGAACCAGAGAAGAGAGTATGAGTTTGTGTTGTTCTATCATCCATGCATGTTTGGTTTGTTCTATCATTTCTCATTCATTTGAGTTCATGATATAAATGTAGCAGTTTGTTGATCACAGGGAAAGTACATTGTGTGCTTTGATCCCTTGGACGGTTCTTCAAATATTGACTGCCTTGTCTCAATTGGGACCATCTTTGCTGTCTACAAAAAGGTAAAATAAGTTTATAGTTAAATGGAAATACTTTTCTCACTCATCTCTCACTGATTCTTTTGTTTTATTTTATCATGATATATGCTGTGTCTCATTATAGAGGGCTAATTGTTGAAGAAACAGCTGTGTATAAGATTAAAAAAAAACAAAAAAACAAAAAAACAACAACTTATAACTGGATTTTAAATATTATTTGGTATATACCTCTTTTTTATAGACCACAGATGATGAGCCATGTGAGAAAGATGCCCTTCAGTCTGGAAGAAACATAGTGGCAGCTGGTTATGCTCTTTATGGCAGTGCCACCATGATGGTCCTATCCACTGGACAAGGAGTCAACTGCTTCATGCTTGACCCTGTAAGCATTTATTGAAAACTAATATTACAGTGTAATTAATATCTTCTGATACAATACTCTCCTTGTACATCTGCCCAGGCCATTGGTGAGTTCATTCTGGTAGATCGAGATGTAAAGATTAAGAAAAAGGGGAAAATTTACAGTTTAAATGAAGGATACGCACAGCATTTTTTCCCAGATGTAACAGAGTACCTACAAAAGAAGAAATACCCAGAGGTACACTCAGAACATTACAGTAAATCTTGTTTTGTTATATAACATTGTTGTGTGTGTGTGTGTGTGTGT
>JACM01010681.1:0-14793 GCA_000787095.1 Periophthalmodon schlosseri | reverse complement strand
CGGAAGAAAATGGATGGATGGATGCCATACTGTGGAGCAGATAAATCAGTCAGTTTCATGGGATGGATTAGAGGATATTTTTTTTTCAATTTCAATTCATATGTGACTCTTTTTCCTGTTTTGTAGCCTCATGTTGTAAAGCCCTATTTGCAAGGGATTAGTTTTACCTAGGGACATCTTTAAAATTTAAATTACCCCTCGACATCTGTGTTTTTTGCATGCATTCATATGAGATAAACAACGTCAGTAATCTACCTGTTTTTATGACTTTGTTCCAGAAATGTTGGACTGATAAACACCAAAATAATAGAAGAACCTTTTAATTTATCATGTCACTAACGTTGCTTTTATTTTAAGTTTGTTTTTAGCAAAATGCACCTGCACTGTAGCATTAAACACTGTTGTGTTCCACAAAATCAGATTTCTTATGAAACAGCCGCAGTCTCCATCCATCCATTTTCTTCCGCTTATCCAGGGCCGGGTTGTGGGGGCAGCAGTCTAAGAAGGGATTCCCAAACTTCTCTCACCCCAGACACTTCCTCCAGCTCCTTCGGTGGGACCCCAAGGTGTTCCCAGGCCAGCCAAGAGATGTAGTCCCTCCAGCATGTCCTGGGTCTTCCCTGGGGCCTCCTTACCCAGGGCTGCAGTCTAATCCGTTCACACTATATGGACCCTCTATCCAAACTTTACAAACTTTGCACCAAAAGCTCCCAAACTTTTTCATAGAGGTTCCAAGCTGCTCGGGTCTTTACCACCGTTTGTTTTATGTTTTTTACTTTTTAATTGTAGAAGAAACATTAATTTGATTAGAGTATGGTCGTGGCGAATTAATATTATTAATTTTGTTTGCATCTGGACCTAAAATAGGCTGTAGAGACTGTAGATTGTGAATCACTATTAGCTTCAATGGATGGATGAAAAACAGACCAATTTACAGATAGGAGCGTTCACGGGACTAGAATCACCTCAGGAGCTCTGAGTTTGCAGAATTACAGTAGGTAAATTTCGGGTGAAATATGGACGATTTGTGAACTAGAAACACAGATGGCGTTCGTAATTATTACAATTTACCAGAGGACCCTGGGTAAAACTAATCCTGTGCAAATAGGGCTTACGTCAGTACTGTCGACTGGACAAAATTTTCACAAAGTTAAAGTCCATTCTAGCTGCATTAGAACGGAATACTTGGATGAGTGGCGAAACATTTTCACTCTGAAAACTTTGTTCAGTTGACAGAATACAATGATCTTTTGCTATGACCCCTACCCGGATGACTTGAGGGATTACAGACACATTCACAGACAGCACCAAAAGAAACATACATGTAGTTAAATTAAGCAGTGGGTGATGAAAAGGAAAAGCACTCTTGCCACAGCATGTGAGATTTTTCTAGTTCAGCCTTGGTTCTTAAATAGGTTAAGTCCATTTGGAATACAAAGTGGTGTTCCTCAACATCATGTCTGCTCAGTGTATAAATAAACACACATATTCTAAATCCAGAGAGACCTCCAAATGACTTGAAAGATATTTTACCACATTACCACAAAACAGTAATGACTCCTCACAGCATGCTAGCCTCAATAACATATACGATCTTATGCGGAAGCGGAGTGTTCGGTGTCACTCTCCAACTCACTCTTGTGTCTCTTGCCTGAATGAACACCGCGCTTGGAGCTCAGAGCCTCGTCTCCCGCGGCGACCGTCCCGTCTGAGGGCATCATGTCAGCCTGATCAGCGCCCAGGCCTGTGGGATCCAGAGGCACTCCCTGGGCCCGGGCAGCTGTCGGTCTGCCCCGCACTGGGAGAGGCAGATGTGCAGGATTGGTGTTGGACTTATTTTTACTTGCTTCGTAAAAGGCAGCCATGTGCGCGTGCGTCACCGGGACTGTGTGTGCTCAAACATGTAAAACAATAAGGAAGGTTGAATAATGTATATGTGCCTTCCGCTTGGAAGAAGATGGAAAGGTTGTATTCACATTTATAACAGTGTGGTCCAAATATGGTGTAAGAGCAACTTGTTCACACATGTTTAATACTTTGTTTTGATAGGAAAGCTTTTATATTTTCTAGATCTTGAGAAAGGATTCAAATCTGGAGATGTTGCGGAAAACATCACCTCTGGATGTCCTCAAAATATTCAGAATTAAGAAGATTCACTTGTTGATTCTGCAGAAGTATGTATTGTTTCTCTGTAATGTTATTTATTTATTTATTTATTTATTTTTGTTGTACTTGTAAGCCACCATGCTAGTTTTGACAAGAATGGACCATGCGTTGTCAGTCTCGCCCATCGGAGTGTTGTGCCAGGGTATGGTTCCACACTATATGTCTTTCTATTGTAAAAGCGTGTAGTCTTGGCTGGCCATGCAAGGGAACACTGAAACACACCCCAGCCAGTGTTTGGAATGTGGTTAGATAAATTTATGAATCAGATGACTGTTTAAATTTTAATCACAAAGAGTCCTTTTTACAAGAGTGTTTTACATTTTGTTCACAAAGTTTACTTTTTCAAACATTCTGAATTGTTTTCGGTCCTGTGTGAATAGTTTAGCAAAGTGTCCAAAAGATTAACAAACTGTGCCAAAGCAACTGAAAAAAAAAAACTATGAGCAAATTGTAAATGCGATGTTCACAGACTCCCAGAGGCGGCCGCTGTGTGGAGCTGTCCGTGGTGCTGAAGTCATAAACGTTGCTTTTACAGTGTCTAGCAGGCATATAATCTTCTGTTAATCCCGTTTCATGTGATGCAATGAACAAAGGGTAACCTGCAAGCAACCTCTACATCTCCAGGACAAGCCAGAATCCATGTTGTAGAAAATCTTGATGTAAGACTAGTCCTATCGCGATAATCACTATATTGACTGATCGTATAATACATGACAGCTGGAACAATCATTTTTGGGGGTCAGTATTTATCGTGGGCACTTTTTCTTTGCACTAGTGGGGAAATTTTGGTTATTTTTCTGTACCACGATGAGATTTGAGCTGTAGAGGGTTGAATTATGCACTATGACTCATTATAGATACAAACTGATGACTTAAGTTTTTCATTCTGTTATTTATTTATTGAAACTTCGAAGGTTTTTAACAATATTTTAGAACAGTTTTTGGGCATAATTCTGCTTTATGGTTTGGTTTCAGTATTATCATTTATCATCTATATTTACTTCAGCACTATATCGCACTTCAAATATTTTACTGTGACAGGCCTATGAAAGACTGGCTTGACAAACTGACATTGACAAACTAAAAAGTGATATAAGAGAAGACACAGTGATAATATCTTGATAATGAGAAAGTATTTTTCTGTACTTTCCTTCACATGCTATAATCTCTCCCTGTTTGTGCCTTGCAGCTCCAGATGAGTCCTTCGTGTCCCTGGCAGAGTTGGAGGATTCTCTGTTGAGGAACCTGTTTCGTGGATACCAGAAGTGGGTACGTCCAGTTCAACACGCCAATGACACCATCACTGTCCGCTTCGGCCTCAAAATCTCTCAGCTCGTCGATGTGGTGAGTACAGGACTTTTGATTTAGGATAACTCACTTTTTTAACTAAGATTTGGTGTGTAAATTTAATTGCCATAAATAATTTGCAGTAAAACAACTCTCTATTTGAGTTATGCTAAAGCCATATTCCCTTGTTAGTTCGGGCAACAACAAAACATGCTTATTTCAAATTACAACATTTAAAGTAACATTTAACAACTGCAAATAAAAACAGAGCCTAAGCAAATATGAGTCACTAATCCTGTCTCTGTTTGTGGAGCCAGTCTGCTGCACAGGTTAAGAAGGCTTTCTGCAGAAATTAATTTTGTCTTATACAAGGTACTTAATAAAATCCTGCCTTCTGCGGATTCGCCTTATTTACTGGAGCACGAGGGGAACGGACGAAGGCAATGCGTCTGATTACATTGAGAGAATACAATGTGAAGGATGCAATAAAGTGTAGCAATATATGGCAGTTGTTGGGAAAAATACATATATATAGGTTTGATACAGTTCATTATACCCAACTGCTGTGTTAGAATGTAGGGACTAGCTTAGTTTAAAACACTGAAATAACTGATATTTGAGGCAGTGAACAGGCTTTACAGATTCACGGGTGAGACATTTGAGTTTGTAGCCGGGGTAACAGCACAGTAAACAACTTGGAGTGCGTTATGCAGCTTGAAAGGGTTAAAACTGCATAATGCATGGCTCCTCGTTGTTTAATGCTTACATATATAAGGCCTGTACTAAAAATCATTACTCTTTTCATTGGTTTCAGATTACTGTGCATAGGAGCCATTTTGAGCACTTTTCACAATGTAAAAGATACAGTGCAAAAGATATAATATTTTTGTTTTGATTTGTTAATTGCTATGGTGCATTTTTTGTCTGAAACCCAGGGATAGCTTTTAATTTAATGGCAAAAAATATGAAAATTCACACATTTTGATATCATATACAAGCAAATACAACTGAATAAAATAGAAGAAAATAATGCAGATCGGGGACATTTTATTTATTTATTTATTTATGTACTTATGTATTTGTTTATTTATTTATTTGTTTGTTTTACACAAAAGTTGTCTTTGTTATATTATCTTTGGATGGGTTGTCTAGGAAAATTTGAGAAAAAAGTGCAGGAGCTTTAAGATTAACTCAGCAAAAGCAGTACATTCACAGGTCTCCACTGAAATCACAAATGTGAGGCTATTTACAGGCACAGACAGGACCAAACAGAACAGAGAGGAGGAGAGAGGAGCAGAGAGTAAGAAAGAGTGAGAGAGAGGAGAGAAGCAGAGAGAGAGGTGAAAAGCAGACCTGAAGTCATCTGTACATGAAGTAATGAGTCCATCTGCAGAAAGGAACCACTGCACATTAATAATTTACACACTCACTCACAGGCCATACCCCCAATCACACTAAAGGCCACAATCGGACTACATCAGCATTTTAAGTCTGTATTGGATTAAGCATAACATTTTAGTCAAGTGCCATCTTGTGGAGAACATGGTGAACTGGTAAGTGAACAGATCTTTCGTGGTAAAGGAAAACCAACTCTCTGCTTGTTATTGTGTTTTTATGTAGTGTTTTGGATTTGAGAAATAGTTTTTTGGTTGTATTTTTTATATTTCTGTTTCAAATAAGGAACAAAAATGGCTGAATGAGGAAAGGTTAAATTGAAGTGTCGAATATATCTACCTGACCTTAACATTCCTTTTACAGTTTTTTTTCAATCACTTTGACACAAAAAATTTGGCACAAATTCCAAAACTTGCCACTCTGGAAACAAACACTGTTGGCACAACCTTATATAGATTTCCAAGCCTTAACTCTCAGATCAAAACACTTTTTGCAGAACCTGAAACACAAGATCAACTATTGAAACACAGATTGCAATTTTAAAACTCTCTGCACAATGCTTTAGTCTGTGTCCCTAAATACTGAACACTCTTATCAAAGTCCAAAGACCAAAGACACAAATGACAAAATCCGTGTGGAACAGACTTTCAGTCAGAGACTCCAAGGTCCAAGTCTAACACAGTTTAAATGCCAACTGAAATTTGTGCTTATTTGTGATCTAAATGATTTTGTAATACACATATTTATAGCATATGTCTCACTCTCAACCCATCAGAAACAGTAATACTGGTCCTACCGGTCTGACTCCCTCACACTACATGTTTAGTGTGGTAGCATTCTCCGTCTAGTGTCTGGATGATGGCTAAATAAGTTCATAAATGATATGGTGACTATAATATATACAGTCTATGGTGAATCCTCATCCTTAAGTATATCTATGAATCTATACGTGCCTGCACTCACTCCTGCGTTTCTTAACAGTTGTTTTTTTCTGATGTTTGTCTTCTGTTGACTTGGTTTATATTTTAACCACAAAGTTTTAACCACAAAGTTTTAACCACAGTTTTCACAAAGTTTACTTTTTTACTTGTTTTGTGTCTTGTGTGAATAGTTTTGCAAACTGTGAAAAAGATGATTAAAATGCACTAAAGTGATAAAAAAAAACAAACAAAAAAAACCAAAATAAAAATGCAATGTTCACAGACTCCCAGAGGCAGGTCTGGCGCTGTCCATGGTGCTGAAGTCATAAACATTGCTTTTATAGTGTCTAACATGTGTAAAATCTTTTGTTAATCCTATTTCATGTGACGCAATGAACAGTTAAGAAAATCCTTTACCAAACTTCATAAAAGATGTAGGATCTAGCTTTAAGTCATTACTTGATTTAATTCCTTTCAGTCCTTAAGAACATGGTGTTGCATTAGTGAACTGTTGGTCAGTACAAGATAATTCAGGTTTCATTCTCATTAACTGTTGTGGATGTATGCCTGAAGCAAAGCACTTAACCCTGGGCTGTTCCAGTTTGCTGATTTACTGGTGTCCAGAGAGGTAATTAGCCCCGTTTGGATAAAAAATACACTTCTCTTCCAAATAGGCTCTTTTTTTTCTTTTATCTCATTAAAAACATTTCATTTCCAAGCTCACCTCCTCATTAGCCCTTTCATTGCACAGCAAGCTTCCCTAAATTACTAAACTGTGAACAAAATGTCTCCCTTTTTGCAGGATGAGAAGAATCAGCTTATGACGACTAATGTCTGGCTCTGGCAGGTAAATCATATGACCTCTGCCCTTCGTTTGTACATACATATTATTTTATGAACTCATTCTTCTGTTGAATCACATACCAATAAAAACAACAATGCAACTTTGATTCACATTATTTAGTAAAACCCTGATAATTAAACAAAGTCCTAACTGTGCTAATGGACATGAATCTCTTACACTACAGAAATATTGCAGTTAACAAAGTGTATCCAATATATAGCGACATGAGGAAGTGATGTAAGTCTCCATTGGTCAAATTCAGGGTTAAATTGCTTTTCTTTTCTTTTTTAAATTTCTCAAATTTTTTTTTTTTGCATTTCTTTGTATTGTTTTTGATAGGAATGGGTGGACGTAAAACTAAAGTGGAACCCAGATGAGTATGGTGGTATTACCTCAATCCGTGTGCCATCTGAAACAATATGGCTCCCAGATATCGTCCTGTATGAGAAGTAAGCTACACTTAAGTATTGTCTGATCCAACCTGATATAACTTACGATGCTGTTCTTCTCTGCTTTATCCCAGTGCTGATGGACGTTTCGAAGGTTCCCTCATGACCAAAGCCATAGTCCGCTGGGATGGGACTATCACTTGGACACCCCCGGCCAGTTACAAGTCTTCGTGCACCATGGATGTCACCTTTTTCCCCTTCGACCGACAAAACTGCTCCATGAAGTTCGGCTCCTGGACTTATGATGGCAACATGGTGGACCTGGTTTTGGTAGATCACTATGTAGACCGTAAAGACTTCTTTGACAATGGCGAGTGGGAGATACTGAATGCTACTGGAGCTAAAGGGAGCAGACGAGATGGGGTGTACTGGTACCCCTTCGTCACGTATTCGTTCATTCTCAAAAGGCTGCCGCTCTTCTACACTCTGTTCCTGATCATCCCATGTTTAGGACTGTCCTTCTTGACAGTTCTTGTGTTTTATCTTCCATCGGATGAAGGCGAGAAACTGTCCCTGTCCACGTCTGTGCTAGTGTCGCTAACTGTGTTCCTCCTGGTCATAGAAGAAATCATACCTTCATCTTCAAAGGTAGGTAGGAAGCATTAGGGCTGCACGATTCTGTGTTGTAGTTGCTGTTGCTAATTTAAAATCCAGTCCATCCAAAAGCATTAACATTTGAGCAAAGCTTGTCTGAAATATGAACTGCTAAACTAATTCAGGAATTTCATGCATTTGTAGAGCATTTGTAGAAAAAACAACTGCAGGGATAGCCATTTTTTTCTTTTTTCTTTTTTTTTTTTTTTTTGTAGTTGACATTCTATTACCTAAATAATTCCAGTCTATGATTTGATTGTGATATATTGTGCAGTGTTGCAAATGGTTCCAAAATGTAAGGATAAACTATTTGAGAAAGACTACAGATGGCCAAAAAAAAATTGTAGCTAAGGGAGAGTATGTTCACCCACCAGACTTGATGAAGACAGTATTTGTCAAAAAGGGACAATGAAAGACATAGAATTTATACCTTCATCTTCAAAGTTGCATAGAAATGAGAAGGCTGCATAATTACCGTAATATTAACACTACTACGTTATCTTAATTGAAATCTTAATTGGTTTGACAAAGATCGTTAGAGCATCACAGTCTATTACCTGCAGTGTTAATAGCACTGCACATAATTAATATATTAATTGCTTTAGATATTATATAATTATTAACTATAAATTGTGGATATACTTAAACCAATGGTGATTTTAAAAAGAAGAGAATGAAGAAGATATACTGATAGTTTATTCCAACATATTTTGTGATAGAAATTTTTAAGTTTTACTGTTTGTCATAAGGAGTATTTGGCTCAGCAAGATGGATTCTCGTGATATGTGTGAGTTCACAAACTCATGAGAATCCATCTTGGCAAGGACCTGCTGTAAAGTTAATCGGGTCGGCGGACCAATCACAGAGCAGCATTGAGGTTTGTGTGGAAGCCAAAGGCGAAGTGCCCAAGCAAACCAAAATAAACATGGCAACACCAACAGACGTACTTCAGTCTTTTGTTTCTGAAAAATACACAGAAGGTAAGCGCTTTGTGCATTTGTGTTTGAGCTTTTCTCTCAACTGGATGTAACAATAGTTAGATTCAAATAATCGTCATAACGTTCCACGTTTTCCAATCGATTTCAGCAAGAGCCATTCCAGATTGATGTGTGTGTTGATGTGTAGAGCCCAATTCAGAGTGACACACATCAATCTGGCCTGAGCCGGGTTAGTATTTAACATTGTACTTTGTTCTGTTTTAATACTGCTGTACTGATGAACAACCAAAAACAAAAGGAAAGAAGAGGGGAAAAATGTACTAGGTGGTATTTATAAACTTCCAGATGAATGTACAGTGCCAAATAATGACTACCTTCTCAATGAGTTACACACAGTTTGGTCTTTTTCCCTCAGGTGATACCTCTAATCGGAGAGTACCTGCTCTTCATCATGATCTTCGTCACCTTCTCCATTATTGTCACTGTATTTGTCATCAACGTGCACCACCGCTCCTCCGCCACCTACCACCCTATGGCCCCCTGGGTAAAGAGCCTGTTCCTGCAGAGACTGCCCCGCCTCCTGTGTATGAGAGGACACACTGACAGGTAACACACAACTAACGTACTTTTTACTTTTACTGTCAGTATACTCATCTTCTCTCTAGACTCATTTTCAAACTCCAGTATTGTTAGTTTTATGATCATCTGAAAAAAAAGGAAAAAAAATCAACAGCAAAAAGATATAAATGTATGTTTTTGTGCTGTTCTTTGGATTGATTCTTTTCACATGCCAGAAATTCTACAAGAATAATTATGTGTATGCACTGATAAAGCATAAACACAACATGAAATACTGCATTTAATTCCTATATATGTTCCCTGGTACCATTGTCAAGGGGGTATATTTTAGCTACCTATCAACTCTTCCTTAACTTTTCAGTTGAATATTCTTGACCACTCATTCATGTACTTAACTTCTCATATTTTTCTCTCCTCATTGAATGACATTAAAACTAAAACATAAATATGAAAACTTAAACTTAAAGACAGTAGCTTTAAAGCAGTAATTTAAACAGTTTAACTCTCTTGCAGATATCACTACCCTGACATTGAGCTGCGCAGCCCCGAGCCAAAGCCTCGTAAGGGGGCGAGGAGGGGCGTCCCGGGACACAGCAGTGGCCAGCAGAGGTGCACCATGGGAGCCAAGGAGGAAGAGGACTGGCTGACGATGCTGGAGAAGGCCACTAACTCAGTCCGCTACATCAGCCGTCATATCAAGAAGGAGCATTTTATCAGAGAGGTGCTTAATCTTTGATATGTTTCAAACTAGAAGGAGATGTTCAATTTTTGAACCACAAAACATACACATTGATACAATTTACATGACAGATATGTTGGTGATGCTTCCCAGTTATGGCCCAGGCATTTTGTTAGAAGAAGTTCATTTACATATATTTTAAATGATTATTTTCAACTTTTTTTTTTACAATATGATGACACTGTTGCAACTTCATCAGCAATAGTGTATGCAACAGTGTTATTTTATCCCTGCTTTATATTATGGACCAACATTTGCATCATAGAGTTAAGAGGTTTTACTGTAATAGTGTAAAGGTTAATAACAACACACATCTAAAATACTGTGAAGGAAGTTGCTGTTGCAACCAAAGCTAGACCTAAATGCTGCCATCTATTGGTTGAAGAGAAAATTGTCACACCGCCATAATGTGTGAATTCCATAGACTGTATAAAGAAGTGGACTAAGGGAGTGTGGCGTCACCCACAGCGTTCGGCTCCAGTCAAATGAAGCTCATCGAGGCTAGAGCTTTTATAGCAGAGAATTTGGAGCCAAGTTCCATATTTGAAATTTCAACCCCGAGGATCGTAGCAACCAAAGAGCCAATCAGGGGCGAGGCTGTTGAAGGTAATGTCCCTTCCCGCTCGCATCGCTGGTTTAGCAGGAAGAAGGTGCTCAATCAAACCTGTTGCTAACAACAGTGGGAGTGACCTCGGGGAAAGAAGGCCCCTGATTTGTCTGTTATTAATGTCCCTATCTTTCTTTACGGGCCCAATAGTGAAATGAAACCACCAGGATCATGTAGAGTGGGTCAATATGAACATTTTAAGACCAAAATGACGAGCCTTACAGCAGCAGTTACAGAGAGAGGGGCGACAGTTTTTCAGTAGAAAGTGAAGTAGAGCCAGAGCCAATGGAGCCGAAAGCACGCCCACGCTCACTTCCTATGTGGAACATAGCAGCTAGCAGGTTAGCTATGTCCATTTATATATACAGTCTATGGTGAATCCTCATCCTTAAGTATATCTATGAATCTATACGTGCCTGCACTCACTCCTGCGTTTCTTAACAGTTGTTTTTTTCTGATGTTTGTCTTCTGTTTGATCGCGTATAGGTGGTACAGGACTGGAAATTTGTGGCTCAGGTTTTGGACCGGATCTTCCTTTGGGCCTTTCTCACAGTCTCCATCCTGGGAACCATCCTCATCTTCACCCCAGCTCTGCATCTGTACCTCAGCACACCATCATGAACAACTCACTCAAACTACACCTCCCATAGTTTTCTTCACTTATGATTTATGAATGAAGCTCACTGCTGTGTTCATAGTGTACAATTGAAAGGTGCAAATCTTTACCTCTGCAGAGTGCATCTTGCAGGCTGGACTGTCTGCAGGAACATAATGCAAGTTGTTTTGAGAGATGCAGTGGAGTCAAAGCAATAAGCAAGTTCAAGGTGGTTTGATTTGAATATGTTAAAGATATCATTATTAATGCAACATATACAACCTCGTTTCATGAACTGAAATAATTTATTGGTAAGTAACATGCACCATTTATCCTATAAGCTATGATCTGCAAAGATGTCATGTAAATAAAAATGGGTTTACAGATGTTGAAATGTGCGTTTTTTGTTTTTGTTTTTTTGTGTGTGTGTGTGTGTTGATGTGTGTGTGTGTTTGTGTGTGTGTGTGTGTGTGTGTGTGTGTGTGTGTGTGTGTGTGTGTGTGTGTGTGTGTGTGATGATTAGGTTACACCACATGGGGGCAGCAAACTTCCAACTTTCTACAACCTGCTTCGCCAAAATTACAACATGCAGAATTCAAGAGATCCAGTGTCACAAAATACATAAAGACCCTTTGTATCTGTAATCATGTTTCATTATAAGACATGCTCAAATAAATAAATAAATACTGTAGCGTTCTGGTGTAAGGAAACACACCAAATTTCTTCTGGTTGTTTATTTTCTGAACACAAGGGCTACTTTAGGCTGTAACCGAAGCCAAAACAAGAGCAAAACAACAGCAGTCTCAACTCACTGGAGCCAGTCTCCAAAACAGACCCGTAACTGACGAATAGAACCTTCACATCAACTTGTTACAGTTACATTAACAACAACACATGAACAGTTACAAGAACAACAAAAGGTGCCAAATCTGAACTAAACACAAAATATCAGATCATTACAATACATAAAATAAAGAATAAAAACTAAAATGGCATAAAACCACTAACCACCAAACTCAAGTCTTTTTTGTAACTGAATAGATGAAAGATACATAGTTTTATTGGATACTGTGGAACATTTCATGCAAAGTAATAACATTTACAAAAGACAAGCAGGTGACAGATCCTCCATCTGGAATACACAGTGCACCTGCTAATAGTGGCAAACTTCCTTAAGGTGCTAATATAGGCTAGTTAACTGTGGTGTAAGTTACAATTGCAAGTTTGCATCAGATAGACACATAACTCATCTTTGATTATTACCTTGAGCCAGCCTCTTCTAATCAGCTCATCTCAACTTTACTTCTGGAAGAAACCACTAACAGATATTATGAGAGGAGACAGCATCTCCCAAGCATGTCCTCTGTTGAACCTCTGCACTGTTACATTCACTTGTAGACAGTATATGTGAACAATGACTAGTCTCATCTTGCTGCTCCAAACACTTAATCTAACTGGCAAAAGTGACCTCCCAGATGTGTGTTTTCATAGTTTCATTGACCCACTTTGAGTCAGACATTACCTTATTTGCTGACTTATTCAAAATGTCTGTCTTCCCTGTTTCCCTGCACTCCACAGTCTGACCTCAGCTCTTGTATTATTCACTGCAGCAGGGCTGACGCATGCAGACAGGACGGTGTGGCCAATGGGACCCTGTCAGTGAAGACACAAAGAGCATGGGCCAATGATGATCAGCCTCTGGGACCTACACAAACAAGAATCTTGAGTGCACAAATGAACTTGCTAATGTCATTATGCATTTGTAAACAATGTTATTATATCATAGTGGTTAGTACTGCAACAGCAAAATTATGTGCATGACAACTTTAATGGGGCCCTAATACCTTTTGGAGGAGGGCATGCCACCTACTTGTCTCCATGGAGATGATATTGCTTTGCCTTTAAAGGGCCCATATTACATTATTTTCTGATCTATGTTATAATGTTGTTTCCTCGTAACAAATATACCTGGAGTTGTGTTTTCTTTCATTCACACATGTTTAACACACAAACCCTGGATATTTAGGCTGAGTTCTTCTCTCAAACTGAAAAAACTATGTTCCATCTTGTGATGTCATGCGCTAATAGAGGGCTCCACTGTGTTTTTAAACTCCATACACCTTCACTAGAATCATTTGGATGATTTCAGCCCTGGAATTGCCAATCTCTACTGAACAAAATGTAAAAGGTAGTTGTTAACTTGAAAACTACAACTTCATGATATCACAAGGTGGAACAGAGCATTTTGAGCTTTGGAGATGTAGACAGACTAATAATAAAGTGTTGATGTGGACCAACATTATAACATGGCTTAAAGCTAACAGGAGTCAGTTTTCTGTAATATATTTATGTAATATAGGACCTTTAATGCTCAAAAATACCTGAAAAATGTTGAATATCTATTGTGGGCCTGTTCACCTCTCCACAGATCTGAGCTGTAACTTGGCCTGGTGGCGTTACCTGCTTGTCTCCATTTAGATAGATAAGTTTAATGTCATTACTGTGGAACATTCCAGGCACACATATCATCTCCTTGAGGCAAGCAGGTAGCACACTATACCAAAAAAGTTAAAAAGTGCACCTAATGTTCTGGAAAAAAATAAAGATAAATAAAAACTCCAGGTGGAAATGACAAGTCAAAATAACACATTTAGTCAAAGCTAATTAAGTGCAGATGGAGAGTTATGACTACTACATCCAGTGTAAAACTTTTAGCATTAAACTAGTGGAACGCTTGCTGTGGCACCCCCAGTAGCAAAAACCTAAAAGAAAGGCCTGGATGTGTTATATTTTAGTACTGAATTGCATTATGGGTATAGTCTGATCTCAAAATGTTTTCCCGCTCTATCCTCCCACTGTGACACTGGCACCTCTTACACTTTTACTCTCACACTAATATTGGACTTATTTTTATATGGTGTCTTTTCATTGCGCTTTCTGGTTAAACTTTCTATACAAGACAAGTGCAAATTGAACCGGGAACATCTGGAGCTTATATTTAACACTTACAGTAAAAATCAAACTTATTTTGTTGTGACTTCTATACAAGAAAAGTGTGAAGTGAATTCCAAAAGCGTTTAATATCAGTAACATCTGGAGTACGGGGGAGAGGTATTTTCTCAAGGCTCTGTCGAACGAGCTGAGATTGAGGTGATCACTGAACACTCCAGGGAGTTCTGACTGTGGAACACATAGAGCAGCTCAATTTTCTGCTTCAGGTCTGTTACCAGCGGAGTGGACCCGAGCTCATCTGGATGGAAAGCCTATAACGCACATTCGCACAAGGTCGTCGCCATCGCATACATTGTTAATGAGGCTGCACTGGGTTGTACATCACTGGGGTAAGGCTCCCGTACCTGTGCGGGGGCCATTTTAGGGAGGCAGAGGGGGAGGCAATTACTGGGTCTAACTGAGAGAATGGGCAGAGACCTAAACAGGAGGCTATATGTTTATACCACGTGAGGTCATTCCTGTGTGTCCTCATATGTCAGCCTATGTCCCAGGGTCTTAATAAAGTATAATCGATCCCACAGAGGCCCCAGGCAAGTAGCGCCATCTGGCCCTGTTGCAGGTCAGATCTGTGGAACGGTGACCCTGCTTACAGTTTGAATGCAGGTTCTACAATGTATATTTTAGAGCAGTAACAAGACCTGTAATTTAATAAATGCTATGTAAACAAA
>KN482563.1:37375-52907 GCA_000787095.1 Periophthalmodon schlosseri | reverse complement strand
TTTTTAAAATCAAAATTATCTTTTTTATCCAAGAATAATTATTTATATTTAAATAGAAAATAATGGAAAAATCCACAGTGTAAAAACAGGAAATAACAAAGCCAAACATATCAAACAACCTCTTGCTTTTCACGCATGGCAAGCCTATAGGCTCCAAAAAGCAAACAAACAGAGCGGAAGCCTGACAGCGTTATGGCCCCAGTACTGTCTGAGAACCTCCAGTTTCAGGACTCACAAGTGGGAAAGGGAAACAGTGCTGACATCAGATGATGGGAAGCTTTGTGCAATCAGGAGCTCTCAGGATATTTAGTGTGAAGGCCAGCAGCAGTGACAGTCAGCATGGCGCTGCTGTAGTGGCAGATAAAGACACAAACATGTCCTCTCTGCCCCCTCGTACTCTCAAACATGAGCTGTCATACAGTTACATTCACTCTGCTCAAAAACGGCAGCCATTATATTAGATAATAAATAGTAGTTACAGCCCACAGTTAAACATCCACAACCTCGAAGACAATACAAATATACCACTCTCAATAAGCAGCTTCATATAAATAGTAGTAAAAATATTAAACATTAGAACAAACTAAGACTTACACATGAGACGCGGCTAAATGTTCAGGCACATGAGGTGAGGCAGCAGTAGCCTAAATGTAAGTCTACACTGTACATAGCTGTGATCCCCCACATAACCTCAGGCCATCCACAATAAAAGTGCAAAGGAGTGCTAGAAGAAGAGCTCAGAGCAGGGTTTCCAAGGCCTGTTTCTGCCTCATATCCACAAATGTCAAGTCCACCAGGGAGCGCTCTCTTCAACTGACCATTAGAGGTCCTTGTGCTAGCTTGACCTAGCATGTCTACAGTGCAGTGCTTTGAATGCACAAGAGCATCTGTGTGACCAGGGGACGATCAGCTGACATCATGTTGTTGACACGCCTGTGCGCTGAGCAATAGCAGGCGCATCTTACCACGCAAAAAGTTCAAGTGAACTTGTAGCAGTTCTGTTGGTGATGAAGCTGTCCATGTTCCCTCAAGTCCCATGGTACTTGTAGGCGGACTATATTCCTGGAACATAAAATAAGTTAAAGTTTGTTCTATAACCATAATAATAACATTTAAATAAAGGAGTTTTATCATCAGTGCACTTTTATGACCTGTGCGGTGTGATGAGGGAGAAGCTCACCTGGAGATTGAGGGTCCGCAGCACGCCGTTGAGGCTCAGCAGGTTGCTGATACAAGAGTCGATGTAGCTGTGCAACTGTGTGTTAGTGACAGATGCGCGCAGTAGATTCAAGGCCTGCTGCAACAGCCATAATCCAGACTGCACCTCCAGGGCCTGCTCTGATGCCTGGAAAAAACATCAGCTTATCCAAAACAGCCATTGAAGACTAAGGGCTAAGACACTATTTATTTAACTAGTGCTGTTTGAGAAGACCTTTTGCTTCATGACTTACATTTTTATTTTCCCAGACTTCAAAGTCAACTCTGGTTTGAGGAACAGTGACAGACTCGGATAGAAGACATCCTTCTCGACACACTTTCTAAAGGAGGTGAGGGCGGTTAGTGACAGCTTCACTCAGTGTGGATTCAGCACTAATCCTTGTTGTTACCCACCATAGCGGCTTCGGCGTCCCGTGCCTCCTTGATGAAGTGGTTGAGGACCCTAAGGTCACAGATGGGCTTCAGCGGGGACGGTAGGGCAGGCCTGGACAATTCCAACACCATCAGCAGCAAGGCGAGCAGTCCTGAAGACAAAAGCAGGTCAATACACTCAGAGCTTTGTGTCAGGCCAACATCTCTATTTCTGTGCTTGCTTAACTAGTTTTATTTGCCCTACAAACACAAGTTCCCCCCTGCTAGTTCCCACTCACTCCCTCTCAATCACTCTCTTAGGGAAGCAACTTCAACCATTGTTTTGCATACTTTTTTTTTTTTTTTTGTCAGCCTGTATATACCATTTTGACACAGATAAAGATAAATTGATACCAGCATTTCCATTCCGTCATTTTGATGTAATTCCTGCTCTAAGTCATAAAACCTTGTATTTTAGCACATGATGTCTTTTTGTGTAATGTATAGTTCATATGATGGTTTGACAGTCAGTTGACAGTCATTTCAAAATCAATTTGTGGCATTTAATCCTATACGTTGTTTTAGCTGCACTCCTTTCACTCTTTTATTCTCTCTCCTCACTCTTTCACGCTCACTCTTTGCTTCATACCCTCCCACTCACTCTTTGCTTCTCAAGGCTGGTTTACAGTAGAGTGCCAAGCTCCATTTAGTTGAGTGCTGGCATCCTGACACAGATCTGAACTGGTCGAGCTTCCGCGTATCAGGGTCCTGGTGCGTAGTGGGACTTCAAACAGCTTAATTTATTTATTAGGAATGTAAACAATCACATTAAGCTTGTATTCTGTGTCAAACTTTAACAGCTGCAAGATTTTTTAATCAGTTGTCCATAAAGTATTTGTAGGTAAACCAATCACAGCATTCCGTAGCTCTTGGACGCGCAATACATTTTTGGCCGAAGTGCACATATGCAACAGGTACACCACACAGCAAAAACCACAAGTTTTCTGATTGGCTACTAGGAGTGTTACAAAGCTGCCCCGCGTTGATTTGATGCTGGAGTATAAAACTGCCTTCATTCTTTGTTCCCCAATCCATTTCACTCTTTGCTTCTCATGCACTCTGCTCCTCACTCCCCCTCACTCTTTGCTTCACACTCGCTTCTCTTTTTTCTCATTGTTCTCCTATTACTTCTTCTCTATGTTCTTCCCTCATTGTTTGCGCCTCACCCACTCACTCACTTTATTTCTCACTCTTGACTTCATATTCTCTCTTTACTCCACACTCACTGTTCTCACACATTCTTCTCTGCCTTTCTTGCATATTCTTTGCTCCTTTCACTCTTTGCTCTTCACTCACTCTTTGCTTATTCACCTTCCCACTCACTCTTTGTTCCTCACTCCCCCTTACTCACTCTTTTCTCCTCACTCACCGTCACTCACCCTTTATTCCTCGCTACCCTCTCACTCACTCATTCTTCCTCAATCCCTCTTACTCATTTTTTTGCTCCTCACTCCCTCTCATTCAACTCTTTGTTCTTCACTTCAACCCTCATTCTCTCTTTGTTACTTACTCTTTACTCATTTTGTTCCTCATTCCCCCTCACTCACTCTTATTGCCTCACTCCAACCCTCACTCACTCTTTGCTCCTCACTCACTCTACTTCTCACTCTTTGCTCCTTGCTCCCCTCTTTTCTACTCACTCCCCTCTCACTCACTCTTTGCTACTCACTCTTTTCTCCTCTCTCCCCTCTCACTCACTCTTTGCTCCTCACTCCCCTCTCTTTTCTCCTCACTCCCCTTTCACTCACTCTTTGCTCCCCAGCCTTTCTTGCTGACTGTTTACTCCTCACCCCTTGCTCACTCACTCACTGCTCTCGTCCCACTTCTTGTCTTATTAAAACAGGATGAAAACAAGGAAACATTTTCAGCCATGTTGTGTCTCCTAAGATTTGATGCTGGAGGATAAGTTTTTGGGTAAGTTGAGCAATATTATGAGAAAACTCTTTCTTCTCTCTCCAATTACAGGTTAATGTTTAATATTCCATTCAATTACCGGTATTTATATTTTGCAATTTGTAAAAAGTTTCATTAGGAATAGACAATATATCTGTTCTAATATCAGTATCGGCGATCCCAGATATTGGTAACGATACTGACAATTTAGCAGAAATTTGTCAGAAATATTTTTCCTAACTGCCGCAGTCTGTGTGTGCCCATGTGTCATTTCCAGGCTGTTCTCAGTGCATCAGATTTGTCTTTTTGAATAGACATATAACTAAAAATGGAATAGATGATGCATTAGGCTAAGAATATGGCTGTGTTTACGCAAACACTCAACTACTTATTTCATATCCCAGATAAATACATTTTGATTAAACCTTTTGGGCCTTGCTGTGGATTTTAAAATCTTAATATCGATGTTGGCAAATATCGGCTACAGCAGAAGTATTGGATAATCAAAAAATTCCATATCGGAACTCGAAGTTACATCTACATGTGGTTAAATGAAATACAAATCAATCCTAATAGTTAAAATGAACTAATAAACAACATCTGTTCATATACAATTGAGGACATGTTTACACAATTTTAGAACAGAAAAATAAATAGCACAGCAGCAGGATGAAAAGTCTCCTTAAAAACTGTTCTTAAAAAAGAACTATTTGGCCAACATGTAGTCAACAACTTGTGTATTATTAATTGTGCAGGTGTGCCTTTAGCCCAATTATTGTTTAAAAACAAATCACATAAAAATTGGAGCCAAGATATTTCTTCTGGAAAATACGTACGTAAATGAGCCAGTCTTCAGAACTATTCTATGAGCTGCAAATTCCATCTCTACCTGCAACCCATCCTGCATCACTGAAAACTCCTGGCATACATATTTCTATATGATATCAATGTCAGCGTTTTACCAACATTCATATTGCAGTCATCTTTTCCAGCTCATTTGCCTGTGCTCTGTTGGCGAGAACGATGAACAACCAACTGCTGTAGCAATGTGGTTGACCCGTTGGCTGTCAGGTAATGTGACATGTATGTATGTGATATGTGATGCAAAGGTGCTCAGCTTTAACTGTGATCTTTACTGTGAGCGGGGTCACTTCTCCACAGATCTAACCTGTAAGTTGGCATGATGGCATCACCTGCTTGTATCTGGTGCATAGAGATAAATAAGGCCAAATCCATTCTGTGGAACATTCTAGGTAATGCATTAACATCTCCACAGAGATCATAAGGTGGCAGACTCTTCTCCAGAAAAGTTACATAGTGCAAATAAGGTTTAAGTTAGTAAACTGACATATCATAAATACAGAGCTATGAATATGAATTTTAGTCCTGAAAGCCACGGATAAATTGCTTTGCTGCAGATCTGCAGCAAATACTGATATCTGCTGTTGATCATGAGGCCGTCATGTTCCTTTGTGTCAACTGCACTGAATGCACTCTTTCAGAGGCCGGTAAATGTGACGCAAAAGGGTCAAATAGACATAGATTTGTCTGTGATCAGCAGCTGAACCCTCTCTAAGGTGGCACCCCCGGCTCTCTCACAATGACAAAGACAGTGTTGCTGAGGTAAATGCTTCGCTGTCAAACATTTGACACCATGTGGTGTAATAGTGTGAGAAAAGAGCATGGCCAGACGTGTATGAGAGGATTACTGTGACTTTTTCACCTCTCCCCTGCCTACGTGAGAATGCTTCAATCTTCTCCTTGTATACACTGGCTCTCTGTCTCACCACTGTGGTGGAATTTGTAATCTAGGACTGTGGCCAAAGTAAAACCACAAACCCAAGTGACCCTTCAGACCACAAGCACAGTGCACGTGCTTGACCCCTGATCTGACAGCTCACATAAAGCAGCACCATCAGCTACACTTAACAACTGTGTCAGTGGCACAGACGAGCAGTGCACTTAAAGGTCAGCCAGGTCTCACAATCTCAACCATGACATGACAAAAAGCAGCCTAATGAGAGGCGGCACCACTGTGACGTCCCTTCCTGTTGGATGCCTCAGGACTATCTGCTTTAGGTAACCTCTGGTTCTTCTCTGCTGACATATGGATGACATAAGATCAGAAGTGTCCACTCAGCGTCTACATGAAGGGGTACTTGGAGAAAGTCAAATACCTTAGCAAAGTGGCATAACATAATGTCAGTTATGTTTATGAAAGAAGCATGTGATGCCTGAATAACATTAAAACAATTTATTGTTAATTGGCCTAGTTCTAGCTGCTTTCTAGGAACTACTTACACAACAAAATGATCCTTTCCTAATCTCACAAAGAATTGCACTATTTATCTTGATTTTTATTACTACTTTTATTACTATTTCTATTATATATGAGCTGCCATGACCAATGCACGTCTCCAGTGTGAAATCTATAACGTTCAATCTTATCTTAAAACCCAAGAGCCAGACCTCTCGTCTACGCACGTCCTCTTGGTCTTTAAACCTTTTAAGGATGCTGCACTGTCTATTCAGCCACAGAGACGCACAAAGTCCCCTTACCTCCGGCAGTTTACTGCAACATTTGCTCTAAATAAGCCGTCGTCTGACAACATTGTTGAAGATGAATAAAAGCCTTACGGATTGAGTTAGAGGGGCCAATCAAATCCCAGAGATCCAGCATATATCCATGCGCGCTAGTCCTCCAAGGCTGCTGCTCAGAAAGCCCTAGGCGCGAGCGTTCTTCTACCACACACTACATGACTGCGGTGCTCTGACTAAAACTTCGACAGTATTTACCTCCCCTCGGAGTGAAGCGATAACGTGATTGCTTACGAGGACGCGCCTTTTACGCGCCGCGCTGAGCGGTTAAACATCAACCCATGCATGCAACCCCCTTTGCGTAAAGAAGGAAAAAAGAGTAATGTCCACAGACAGAATACAGGGAAAAATATTGGGCATGGTTGTAACTCACTGGGTAAGTCCATAGCGGAACGTGCCCCCTTCACTGGATCCTCGCGGTTTGCTCCATGGGTCCGTCTATTGCCTATTAATTGGACGCACTTTGTGGATCTTCGGCACTTATCCGGTAGGTGTTTCTAAAAACTGATCCTGTTTGTTTATTGATGACTTCAAAAATTAAGTTGCACTTTCACTGATGACAATTTGAGCTGCCCCCCTCCACACAGAGAAATGTTTTTCATTTTTATTAAATATAAAGCCCTCTGTCAAACATCGTCTTCTGCAGACATCCCATGAATCTCCCGTGTTCTTCACTGTGAAGGCCATACAGTTCAACAGCCAATTTACCTTTTACTCCTTCAATGCGTTTAATGTGTCTCGTTATTGCCTATAAAATTTTGTGCTTATTGCCCTTCGCCACTGCTGTTCACACAAGAATTATTTTTCATAGTAGGATCGCTTTTGTTGTTAAGTCAAAGTCAAGTTGTTGTTTTTGGATAAAATTGCTTTTAGAACTAGAACTACTACTATCCTATCGTTTGTCAGGGTGCGATAGCCTGCTGCGTGTGCGAGCGCGCTCAGCCATTCTGTAGTATCTAACACTGTAGAAAAAAATCACCGCTTCCTCTCTGGGTCCCACGTTTGGTTTTCGTAAACAACAAAAACTCCCCTTGCTTCGACTAGCCTTCAGACTGCCCTGTCAAATTATGGTTTAGGCCTATAATTCAAATAGACTTACATTTCAGTTCAGCCATGGCAAGTACCTGCAGGTTGATCATTCTTAAATGAGGAAGGCTGTCCAGTCGCAGAGCTGAATGGGACAATTCTGTATGGCTGGAGAAGACCACAAATTCAAGTGCAACTATTAAAGAAGGGACCTGTTACAATGTTGGACTTCGTCCACCTAAGAATTCCTGGAATAGTTTGAACAGCAGTAATCACTTGTCATATCTTTGATGTTCCCAAAAGATTACAAAAGTGTGCCTCTCCACCTAACTGTGACAAAAATAACACAGCCAATGATGTCAAAGGTGGAATGTCATTTATTGTAGTAGAAGCTGGAATAGTGTTTTCATGTGTCCTCAATCCAACCCCTGCAGCCGTGTGGATCCACGCGGAGGAATAGTTTCCTGGAAGTCCTGCGTGTGTAAAGCTTACAGGACATTTTCCATCATACAGGAAGTGTGGCTGTGTATGCATTATCTGCAATCCTCATGTAGTGTTACACACGTGGACCTTCCAGAAATCCTGATATAACACATCCCTACATTAAAGTCCACAGATGAATAGGTCTGTCACAATCACAAGTATAATACAAGTACAATATATTGCTGAAAAAAATAGAGACGATAAACGATAATATTGGAACTACATTATGCCACTGACACAATAACCCTAAAACAGGATTATCCTCAAAAAACTATTCTGAAAGTACAATATTGTTAAAAACATGAGCTATAAATAACAGAGTGGAACACAAGAATAGACAAAAAATTACAGAGTCCTACAAGTACAAAGAAAAGGTCCCCACAATAAATATTGACCCCAAAAAAATTATTGTTCCATCTATCATGTATTGAACAATAAGTGGATATAATAATTATCATAACATGCCTATGAATGGACTTTGTTGAATCAGTTAGTGTATTACTATTACACTATTCAGGAAAACAACAGTCTGTCTGTTAATATAATGACACTACAGTCTGACTATTCTCATATGAACACTACACTCTGACTGTTCATATATGAACACTAGTCTGACTGTTCTCATATGAACACTACAGTCTGACTCTTATCATATGAAAATTACAGTCTGACTGTTCTCATATGAACACTACAATCTCTTATCATATGAACACTACAGCCTGACTGTTCATATATGAACACTACAGTCTGACTGTTCTCATATGAACACTACAGTCTGACTGTTATCATATGAGCACTACAGTCTGACTCTTATCATATGAACACTACAGTCTGACTAGTCTATACTGGACTGGACTATAGTAATGTTCTAAACTGTTGTCAGTGTGGGTGGTCATACCTAGGGCTTACAACACTGTTTACTGGCCACTGCAGTGTGTGGTCAAAGGGGCTGTTTGCTTATGTTTGAGTAAAAGTGACACAGAGAGACAAGGTACGTGCTGCGCGACATGCTCCAGGAGCAGGGCAGGGCCATGAGGGGGCTGTGAGGGGGTGTCCAGTCACACTGACTCCTCACTTGGAGAGGAACAAAGTCACAGAGGTGAAGGTGATTGAAAAGAAATGAACCCTGAATGCTCTTTCCATAGTGCAACTGATGAAGGGACTGGGCGAGCTGCCAGCTCCGCACAGTGGCGCGACGCGAGACAGGAAACTTGACCGAAGAATAAGGGACACATGGCCAGGGAGCATGACTGTGGACAGGAGACACCCCCCAGGTCGGAAGTCTTTGTTTCTGTGTCTGTGAATCATTGTGATTTTTGCAAAATGTGGCACCTAAACAATTCTCCAGGCTGGGCCAAATATAAGACCAAGGATACACTGAGACAGACAGGGCCAATACAAACAAGGCGAGACAGAGACTTAACCTAAGTCTGAAACTGGTGCTATTTTTGTATAACTAATGTGAAGTGATTTGAGAATTTTCCAAATACATTTGCACTACAGAACAGAAATGGTGTGTAAAGTAAAACACACAAAAAGTCAGGTCAAGAAAAGATTAAAAATAAATGTGTGAAAAATGTACATCTGTATAATTTTCACGTACGTAATCAAAATAATGTGGAGTTATAGTCTTATAGTATATTATTTAAAAGGCACACAATATACAACATAATCTAACCTAGATGAACAGTAAGGATGTACTACTCAAATTCAGCCTTTTGACATTATGATGGCGGATGTGTATTTTGGACCAATCAGATACTGCACTATGGCTGGACAATGTGGTTGAGGTGTCTTGCCCAAGAACAAAACAGTATGTAGTTGAATGAGGTTTGAAAGGCCATCTCAGTTGTTTGGCACAGCATTTCCACAATATGCTTTATTATTATTTTTTTAAAATAATTTAAATTCACACACATACATATTTTAGTGCTTGGGTATGCTCCTCTCAACTTATAAGCTTTATACGATAGTTTTTTTCTGTAAGCAGGGTTTCCTCTCCATGGATCCGCCCTGTAACTTGGCTCCCTCCAGAAAAGTTACATAGTGGCTCACACATCATCCAAAGTGACTCCCAAAAGGCCGGAGTGAATGGATGTGAGTGTATGTTGCAGCTTGGCTGTCCCGGGAACCTGCATAAAGATTCTCCGCTCCATCCAGAAGAAGCCACTGAACACGTTATCTTCCATCTGCAGGTGAACACCAACTATCTGGATGTTCTCCCTGTGGCAGATGATCTGCCAGCTGTGACCTGGACCCTGCCAGAGACACACACAGACTGGAGTAGATGGTGTTTGGAGCTGACCCTTCTCCTTCCCAAGGAGAAGATCCATCCAGGTCTCTTTTCTAGTTTGATTAATCTGGTGAGATTTAATGTGTAGTTAAGTGTAATTAATCCAGTCACAATTTATTTATGTCTGTGTGGCTCTGGAACCAATGTTAGCTAACTCAATCAATCAATATCTCTTTATTTGTCCCCAAGGATGCATTTTTTTTGTCCTGTTTATTTGCAAAACAATGTTTAAGTACAATGTTCAAGTACATCTGACCAGCAAGACATACCCTTACATCATACATTCAATACAACATCATTTCCAGGAGTGAACAATTCTAACAGATTTACAATTGTGTCATTATTGTATTATAGAAATAATGGTATTACAAATAAACAAAAAAGGAAGCAAAGCAGGGACGAAATATACAGTACTGAAAATAAATACATAAATAAATTAAATAAACAATAATAATATAAATAATAATAATGCAAAATAATTAAAAAAAAACAAAACAAAAAAAACAAACAAACAAACAAAAACAAATGTACAGGTAAAATCAGTCAGTGTGTAGGAGGTGTTTGTAGTCCCTCAAAATAATTCAAAAATGGAGTCCAGGTCTCAAAAAAATGCCATGTGGTTCTCTTTAAAGTGTATCTAATTTTTTCTAATTTAAAAAAAATACATAACGTTTCTTATCCATCTAACGAAAGTAGGAGGGGATTGTTGTTTCCAATTAAGTAGAATGACTCTTCTTGCAATGACGAAGTAAAAGACATAACATCTCGTGCATTGCTTGATACAGAGCAATCAATGGGGGCAATCCCAAATATAGCACTTAAAGGATTAGGGCAAACAGCCTTGCCAAAAATCTTTGTGTATGCTTCAAAAATATCAGACCAGAAGGGGGCAAGTTTAGGACAAGACCAAAACATATGTATGTGATCTGCTGGCTGGCCTCTACAGCAAGGGCATGAGGGATCTGTGTTAGGATACATGTCTTTCAGCCTTGCATTGGTAAGGTGGGCTCTTAAAACCACTTTCAACTGTATAAGACCATGCCATGCACAGATTGGGGATCCATGTATACGTTTAAGAACGGCCTCCCACATCTCATCACTCAATCCGAGACCCAAGTCAGTCTCCCACCACCTTTTAATTTCCTCAAGTGGGGGTGGACAAATGTCACTTGCATAAAGTAGAAATGGACTTCTTTTTAGCTGGGGAAAATGAGAGAATGCTGTCTAATAAAGTATCATTTGGCAGAATGGGGAAAGAGGGAAAGTTCTTTTGTACAAAGATCTTAATTTGTAGATATCTGAAGAAATCTGATTTTGGTAGGTTAAATGCCTCATTCAGATCAGAGAAGGAAAGGAATTGGCCATTAGAGAATAAGTTACATATAAATTAATGTGCCAAGTTCGATAAGTAGCATCTAAAGAGGCAGGAGGAAAATAATGTATTTGTATGATGTATTTTTTAAAGCAAGATGCCTTCTATACTGTGTCCATATTTTGATGGCTTGACTGACAGTTGAGTTTGATAGTACAATGGAAGAGGCAGAGGCACTTACAAGTGAGTCTAGATGCACATGGTTGGTGGCATATTCAAGGGACACCCATGATTCAGGTTGATTGGTGTTGTCAAGATGGACCCAGTGAAGATTTTTTTGTAAGTTACACACCCAATAATAGTAAAGAAAATTGGGAAGTGCAAGCCCAGCCCTTTTCTTTTGTCTTTGAAGAGCAGCTTTTTTTATTCTGTATGATCCACCTTTCCAAATGAAGGAGGTCAGAAGTTCGTCAAATGATTTAAAAAATGATTTCCTAATGAACATGGGAATATTTTGAAACAGGTATATGAATTTTGGCAGTATTACCATTTTAATTATATTGATCCTTCCTGCCACTGACAAGGGGAGTTCTTTCCATTGTTCTAAATCTTTTTTGCATTTTTCTAATAGGACAGTAAAGTTTTTAGTAAAAAGTAATGGCAAAGTGCATGTTACCTCCACTCCAAGGTATTTAAAAGAAGTTTTAGCTATTTTAAACTGCAGTACATCTAGGGAGGGCACTCCATCTTCTTGTTTTAGGAAAATTAATACACTTTTATTAAAATTGATTTTATAACCTGATAGTCTCCCAAACTGGTCCAGTAAGTCAATGATGGGAGGGATTGAGGACTGTGGGTCAGGCACATAAAGCAACAAATCGTCTGCATAAAGAGACAATTTATGGAATACACTACCTCGTTCTATGCCTTGATAATTAACAGCTTGTCTGAGGGCAATAGCTAACGGTTCAATTACTAATGCAAACAGAAGTGGGGACAGTGGGCATCCCTGGTGTGTGCCTCTACTGAGAGAAAAATATCGAGATTGCTGTCTGTTAGTTATGACTTACACGACTGGTTCAGAATAGAGTAATTTTATCCAAGAAATGAGGCCATCTCCAAAGATGAATCCCTTCAATGTAGCAAATAGAAATTCCCACTCCACCCGGTCAAAGGCTTTGTCTGCGTTCAGAGATAGAACAATTTCAGTGTTTTGACCGGGTGGTCAAAGAAGACAAGAAGCCTTCTAACATTAAAATGTTTATTTATTTATTTATTTATTTATTTGTTTGGGACAATACATGCTAATGAACAAACATGATACAACATAAATGTAAACACACCGGATTATAGCCGAAGGCTAATTTCCATCCGTTGTCCCAAGGGTCACAAAAGGGTCAAGATAAAAATTGTACACTACACTTATTGCACAGTTCCTATAGTTGCACATTCCACTCGTTGCACATTCCACCCACTCATTGCACATTACACACATTGCGCATTACACTCATTGCACATTACACTCATTGCACACTTCACATTATTGCACCATACAAAATATTGCACATTCCATTCATTACACAGTCCCCATTATTTCCGTCAGTTTGGCCCCATTCAAGACAGTTACATTTTATACCCACCCCCTTCATATTTTACCCATACATGCAAATATGTCTATAGAAAAGTTAAAATCACATTGCCACTATAGATGAGTGCATGTTTGGTTTGACCATAACCAGTTTTTCATTTGAGCTTTAAAAGAACTGTGAAGAACTGGAATCTCTTCCTTTTATAAATCCAGTCTGGTGTAACGAGATGACCTGTGGCAAAATTCTCTCCAATCGAGAGGCCAAGATTTCAGCTAAGATTTTATAATCCACATTGAGCAACGGGACTGAACGATTTGAACTACATTTCAGTGGATCTTTGTCTTTTTTTGGCAAAACGGTAACTGCAGCTTGTCGTAATGTTGGTGGAAGGCAGCTGACCGACAGAGATTCATTATAAACTGCCTGTAAAAGAGGAGACAACTCCTCCACACATTTCTTATAAAATTCAGCACCAAACCCATCAGGACCAGGTGTTTTGTTTGTCCTTAACGATTTAATAGCGTCCTTGATCTCAATTATGGAGATCTCAGCATCAAGCGCTGTCAGTTTTTCTAAAGAGACAGTGGGAAAAGCCAGTTCATCCAGAAAGGAATTAATTTCAGGAAGATCGCACAGATTTTCAGAAGTGTACAATTCTGCATAAAATTCATTTGTGTCATTTAAGTGTCATTTATTTCGATATGGTTAATAATTGTTTTCCCGCTATGATCTTGTATTTTAGTAATGAGACGAGAAGCACTATTTTGACGAATTCGATGGGCTAGTAGTTTACTCGCCTTATCCCCACATTCATACCTGTTATAATGGCCCTTTCCCTATTGATTCTGTAGCTTTGTCTGTAGACAATAAGTCATACTCTGTCTGCAGCTTCAGTCTTTCCTTATAAAGGGATGGTGACGGAGAGGTTGAGTATTGCTCATCTATATCCGCAATCATGCGTGTGAAATCAGTGAGTTTGGAACTTCTTGCTTTATTTGTTCTTGAGCAGTAGGCTATTATCTGCCCTCTTAGATATGCCTTTAGAGTCTCCCGCAGGAGTGACTGACTTACTTTTGGGGATTTATTAGTATCAAGAAAAGACTTAAATTTGGTGGTTAAAACTTTAAAGAAGTCTTCATCTGACAAAAGAAGTGTATCGAATCTCCAGCTATGCCTTGGCCTGGGGCAGTCCGGCAACTCCAAAATAAAGGACAGAGCGGTATGGTCCGACACAGTTATACTGTGATATGTGCATGAGTGGGTCTTTTCCAGTAGTTTATTCTCAATTAAAAAATTATCTATACGAGTGTAAGTGTGGTGGACATTGGAGAAAAAGGAGAAAGCTTTCTTTTTAGGGTTATGAAACTTCCAAATATCAGATAAACCAGAACGTATTTTGAAATTATTAATAACTTTGGCAGGCTTGCACAGTAACTGTTGTTTATTGGAGGATCTATCAAGGTTGGGATTGAGAACACAGATAAAGTCACCTCCTATTATGATATTGTAATTGTCTTGACTGGGCAAAGTAGCAAAAAGCTTTGTAAAAAAAACCACCATCGTCCCAGTTTGGGGCATATATAGACAGCAAAATAACGGGGGTAAAGTACATGTGACTCCTAACTATTACATAGCCCCAAGGATGCAGTTTAAGCACATTGAGCAGTAAAGAGTAATAGCCCTCACGACAAAAGAGTCCCTCCTCTCTGTCCTGAAGCCCAGGCATCACAGCAGTGTCCTGAGGGAGCAAGGTGAACTCTGGACACACAACTGAAAAACCTCTTGTTTTGTTCTGGTTGGTGATGAGACAAGCTGTACCCTTTGGAGCATCTTCCGCCATATTTAGTGTAGAAAGCCTGTTGCATTGTTGTAAAAAGTCTGTAGCAATTCAGAGCCAGCTGTTTAGCTAGCTCCATGCAGGGTCACCATGGCTACAGGAAAAACAAACTGCTCAAATCACACAATCCAACAGTCCTTAACTTCCATCCTTTGAACTGTGCATGCTGCACATAGTTGGTCAAAATCCCCAAATGTTAAGTTAAAATTTTAAGATAAAAATTTTACAAGACAAAAGCAGCCAGCCATGACCATGGCACATGCAGCCAGCCATGACCACAGCATCTTGTGGAAAACCTTACCTCTGCATAAAGATGTAAGGGTCCATAGCTGCACTGAGTGAGGACTTACAAAAACACAGAAGAAAACACGCTGATACTTCAGTCATTAACTAATAATGCCTAAGATATATCATTGTAGTTATACACGCAGAAATTCCACTGAGTAGGTCTGTCACAATAATTACTATATCGATTTATTGTTCAGTATATGAAAGCTGGAACAATATATTTTGGGGTTCAATATTTATCTTCTGTACTTTTTCTTTACAATATTGGAGAAATTTGTTACTTTTTATGTAACACGAAAAGATTTGAGCTGCAGACCATCATTCTGCTTTTTATTTGTTGCTGCTCAGACCTTTTAATGTTACTGTATATGTAAATATTTGTTTACTGGGATTATCAAGCTTTATTGTTTTTGTGTCAGTGGCATAAAGTAGTTATCGTAATTATCGCAATATTTCTCTGTAGCAATATATCGTGCTTCAAAACTTGTTATCATGACAGGCCTACCTTTGAGTGGGACTTGCACCATAGTCTTATATTTTATGGCGCTGCTTATTCCGACGGGAACAAGTTTCAGCGATATAGC
>KN482563.1:0-37315 GCA_000787095.1 Periophthalmodon schlosseri | reverse complement strand
AACCGCTCATCTTGCCGCGCCTCTTTTTTACATTGTGATTGCGGAACCATATCGTGGTATAAATAACAGGGGACAGATTTTGCAGATGCACTCCCGTGGGACCATCGCGAATTTAAGTCCATGGTTTAAGTCAGTCGGTTTGTTTGTTTAAAATGCAGAAACACATTTTGATAGATTCTTTGATGAATGCTTTGTCAACAGACGTGCACACAGATCTCCAAATCCCACCCGACCATTGCGCGCAGAGTGTCACGGTTAAAGGAGACTACAAGTATTTCCACTATGGCTGCGACGGGCTGGATGATCGTGGCTGGGGATGTGGCTACCGCACGGTGCAGACCATGGCATCGTGGCTCTTCTACAACTGCGCTCTGACTAAGGGCCAAGGCACGGTAGCGCCGAGCCTCCCCGATATGCAGCGGGCTCTGGTGAGCACGAGGGACAAGCCTGCACACTTCTTCGGCTCCAGGGAGTGGATAGGAACGTTTGAGGCTTCACTCGTTCTTGATTACTTTTATGACGTGCCTTGTAAGATCGTGCACGTACGGGGAGGAGGCTCGGACTTGGAGCAGGTGGTGGGGCAGCTTCAGAAGCACTTTGAACGCCACGGCAGCCCGGTGATGATGGGAGGTGGCACGGATAACTCTTCTAAAGGCGTGCTTGGGGTGTGCTTCGGAGGGCACGGTAGCTACCTGTTAATAGCGGACCCTCACTACCATGGCGCGGAGCTGGAGAGGGCGGAGCTGCAGCGGGAGGGCTGGGTGGGTTGGACAGACCTTTCCTCCCTGGACCACAGCTCATTCTATAACCTGTGCATGCCCCAGACTGGCAGTATGCTCAAGACATTAAAATAGACAAATATACCATTTCTGTCGCCATTCTTCCTATGCAAAGTCCCTGTTCTCAGATGGGGACAAGCCAGTAACAGATTGGGTATTAGGTTTTTCAGATTTCCTAATTGACGGCACAAGGTGCAGATTAACAATAGGCATTTACATAAATAATGCACTTTATTTTATATTTTAATTTTGTAATTAAGTAACTCTATTGTTGTAGTAGTAGTAAGTAGTAACCTACTCAGGTCGTAGAGTAGCCAAATTATTTGACCCGAGTAAAAGTAATGTTACTTCAAAATAATTTTACTGAAGTAAAAGTACAAAATAGTCCAAGAAATTACTCAACAGTAAAAAAAAAAAATAGCACTACTTACATACAATATAATAACAAGTAACTGTCTGGAGGTAACATCAGATTTATAATTTGAAGTTAATGTAATTTGAAGTACAAAACGGTTAATAATGTACAAAATCTGGTGTTTTTGAGAAAAACTCAAACATATTTGAAAGAGCAGTGCAAGAAGCATAAATGTTCAAATCATTTAATGTTGCCAACATTAAACTTCAATGACAAACAGTAACCACAACCTTTACGTAAGCAAGAGTAATGTACTGTTACTTCAAACTAAACATTACTCAAGTAGGACAAAAAGTATGCAGTCTTAAAAGTACTTCAGTAAATACAAGTTGTTTTAAAGTTACTCAAATAAATCTAACACTCAAGTGTTCAAAACTATAACAGCGCAATATCGCCACCGTGTGTCCAAATCTGTCATCAATATTTAATCAAATATCCAAACTTCAGACAATTGTAAGGGACTCTATTGTAATTTGTGTCAGTTATTAATCCAAAAGATGAGCTAACCAAAGACTACATTTAAATATTAGATATGTTTTACTGTAATATTTATTATATTTTACATATTTTATCTGGCCAGGAAAGTGCATTTCTGACCTTAAAGTGAACCTATAATGCTAATATAACTATGTTGTTTCCCCTCACCATTGACCCAAAGTTGTATTTGGAGTGATTCGTGCATGTTTGAGCAATCTTCAATCGCTTATTTTCAAGATGCCATTTTGCCAATCAACTCCAGTTTTCTCCGCCACTGGTATATGCCCACTTACTTTGTTCTCCAAATGTATTTTCTTAATCAGTGATAGACGTGGGATTCGGCAGCATCGTGTATAATGTGCAAATTATAACATAATAATCCACATGTGTCATAGATTATAACAATATAGCAGACACAAGCATGAAATGTATTCTTTAAATTAAATAAAGTCAATACAATAAAATAATTTCAGGTGTGCCAGCCTACTTGTGCATGTATCAAACCCATTGTCCAGTGCCAATAGGTTTTTATTCATGTAGACCAGATAGCCATGTAAGAATACTGGGTTTAGAATTTTTGTTGGTTTTCCATTACTTAAAACATCTCTTTTAGTTAAACAGTTTAAACATGCCTTATACAAACATTACATATACGTTTTATATTAACTCAAGTCAGAGCTTTGTGTCTTGAAGACGTTTGCAAGGGTAGAAATATTTTCCTCTTAGATTTACATGTAAAATCACAGCTGTAGGCTTTACGCTGGCTTGAAAACACATTTCATGTCAAATTGAACAACAGCCAAACAGATTAATTTGGAAGAACAATGAAAAAGTGTAGATTATAAGATGTTCATTTTAACAGTTCATTTGATACTTGAACCTTAACCAAAATTTTTACATTTTTTGTTATATATTGCAGTTATATGTTATATATTGCACACACATATTAAAGGTGTGTAGCTTGTGGTAGAGGGTCCACCACCTAATTGTTTCATAGACATGTTACTATTTTGCATGCAATGTTACATAATATAGTATTTAATTGATCAATCTTCCATTATCTTCCTTTCCACTATATGACCCGTAACTTGGCCTGGTGGCATCAGCTGCTTGATGATAATAGGCAATAAATCTCCATGGAGATGGGAAGGTGAAGGACCCCCTTCCAGAAAAGTTACATAGTGCACAATTAAAGCTGGAGTACCTGATTTTTGTACTGTGGAAGAAGGAGGTATGTATTCAGATTTGTCCAACTCATCCGTAGCTCTCACATACCATTTGGCTTGTTGTTAATATTCACATGCATTCATTTGGTTTAGAGCAGCTTTTTCAGACTGAGAAGTGAAATTGGGGTGGACCGCCAAAGTGGACCTAATCAAAACTCTGCTTTCGCCGCATACTTCCAGGTTGACAAGAAATAAAAATACTTTATTAGGGACAACACAAAATTTAGTAATTTACTAATTTATCCAAAAAGTTTTGTACAACAGCTTTAATATGTGTTGATATCTTCCACTCCTATGCCCAAGGACAGGATTTTATCCTCTCTGCTACACAGTCATCATAAAAAATTTGGAAGTTCTTGTCCACCTCCTTGCGGCTCTTGAGGAAATTCTCCAGGCTTTTCAGAGGCATCTTCATCCTGTGGTTGTTCACCCGGTCATTCAGGCCACACACCCCAATGGGGAACTTGTTCTGTAGCGCATGTAGAAGGGCACGTTCTGGTCAAAGTCTGAGCAGCAGTAGGTGGACCACTCATACTCAGACACAGCTACGTGCTCCTGGTTGTTACGGTGGATGATGTGGCCAGACTTGGTGATGCCAGACACCATGTAGGCTGTCCCGAGGCAGTAGTTGTTGAGGTGTTTGTGCAGCAGGTCCAGGTGCTGGCTCCATGGGCCCATGTTGAGCTCTCAGATCTGCGGCACTACGTTGGCCATGGAGTAGGTGAAGGCTTTGTCCAGTGGGTTACCTGGTGCTCGTCGCTGTAGTCCTCCAGTATGGCCTGCGTGTCCTTGAAGTTCATGTTCATGCTGCTGGACGCATGGAATGGCTTTATGTGACTGCTGCTTTTCTCTGATGCCAGCTAATAGCGCAAAAGAGGGGAAGACGTTTGTTTAAAGGAACACTTTAAAAGCACATTAAAATGCCATGTGGTAATACAGGAAGCGCTCAATTTGTTTTAAAACTCCAAAAACCTTCACTAGAATAATTTGGATAATTTCATTCCTGGAATTGTCAATCTCTACTGAACTAAAGGTAAAATGTAGCTGTTAACCTGAAAACTACCACTACATGACATCACAAAGTGGAGAGGAGCATTTTGAGCTTTGGAGATAAAGACGGACTAATAATAATATGTTTTTGATGAGGTAATAACATTCTAACAAGGCTTAAAGCTCACAAGAATCCATTTTGTATAATATAGGACCTTTAAAAAACAGGAAAATAAGAACTAGTTAATGTTAAACAATGTTCAAGGTATTCCTTATTTACCTTATGAACATATATACGAACATATACATACATACGAACTGCACACTTCCTGATTATAAGAGAATAAACAGATGCAGACAGAACACAGCAGACTTCTATTCAAAAGCTGCTTATACAATATATTTGTTCTGGGGCAGGACAAAGTTTGCTCAAATATGTGAGGAAAAAATGGTACAGGCTCTTTAAAGCAGTACAGTGTAACTTTTCTGGTGGATGGTTAGCCATCTGCTTGTCTTGAAGATTGTGATCCTTTGCCTATACAATTTTCCACAGTATGGCATTAAACTTGTCTATATGGAGGCAAGCAGGTGCCGTTCCCGGGCCAAGTTACAGGTCAGGTTAGTGGACAGACGACCCCCGCTCACAGTATAGTATGGTAGTTTTAAGCAATAAAAACATCTGTAATGTTATAAATGCAAGAAAGATCAGTTTAATAATATCATACTGTGAAACATTCAATGCAATAACATCACTACCAGAAAAGTTGCATAGTGCACCTTAAATGGCTAACTAATAAAAAAAAGTGGTTAATTAGACATTTGTAGTCATGTTAATAAAGTACTAATCTCGATGATATTCATCCATTTACTCTTAATACTTAATATGCGTAACTGCTAAACGTTCTGGTGGCATTATACTAAGATAAGTTTAATGTGGAACATTTCAGCCAAAACAACAGAAACATCCAACAGTGGATAGGCTAGAGTGCTTTATAATTACTAAATATGAATAACCATTTAAAGGTAAGCTTTTCACACCACCTATTCTGTCCTTGGATATGTTGTTGCTTTGTCTGAAATGTTCCACAGTATGGTATTAAACTTAAACATTTATCAGGTGTTTTATGCCTCAAAAATACCTTGAAAAACATGAATTCTTACTGTAGCAAAAGAAAAATTAATTCTGTCAACTGGACAAAATGTTTTAGTAATCTTTTAGGCCCCAACTGGGTGCTGTCCTGCCTGAACGATTATGCATAAAATATGACTCACTTCACATGCACAGTTCACACTTAGTGTAGTTCAACAGGCCTAGCTAACAAACAGAAACTGTAAACAAATAGGTGTGTTAGTTTCAGTGTACTAAGCTCCTTCCTTCAAATAGATATAAGGTAGATATAAGGTAGTGTCCACCAACAATCTGACCAGAACTGAAAAAGCCACTTGCATGAGCAATGAAATGTTTTCACCCTAAAACTTTTAGTGCAGTTGACAGAACTGAATTTTTCTTTGCTATGGATCATACCATTGAGGGATTACACGGACATTCATTCTTACTAACATGATCGGTGTTGCCTCTCCATAGATCTGACCTGTAACTTGGCCTGGTTGTTTCCATGGAGATAGAGATATTGAATGTCAAACTTTGGGACATTTCAGGCTAGGCAAGACAATAACATCATGGAGAAAAGCAAGTGGTGAACTCCCCACTAGAAAAGTTACATAGTGCACCTTTAAGGCAATTTGAGCACTGAAATGATTAGAGTAAGTCTGGTCAAAGAGTATGTTTGATACAAAATGATACAGAAAGGAATTCAGTGTGAATTTAGTGAGGCAGATACACTGCTACCTAAAATGAAAATCAAATTGAAATTTTTAACCCTGGTTTTTCCCATCAAAAACAAACTGGAGTGTTTCATTATTTGAATGATTTATAGAGTACCCTTCCATCTCTCCCTCAATCTCTCCCTCTTAACAATTTTTATAATCATCAATTTGTCCATGTATTAGAAAATGGGGAAAATGCAAAGGATGAACAATCATAGATATAATGATACAACATTTCCATATCAATTGCCAACTCAAAAAGTCCTCAAAATGGCACCTTAAACAGAAAGCTGAAACCACACATTTTTCATAACATGAGAAACAACTAGTATGTTTTTTTTTTTTGTTTTTTTTTTTAATTAACCTCCTTTCTCAGGGCATCTCTTTCATACCTGAAGAATGCAGAATGGGGAGTGAGACCGATTTGTTTTTATTATTGCTTTTTTTATGCAGCAAGGAACAGAACAGGGAACTAAATACAGCTTGCAGATTCAAGCCTATCAGTTATGGCCAACATCTACACTCTATATCCTCAGGCCGGCCTGTCAACCTCTAGCAGGCTGTACACATTCTGCCAATTAAAATCTACAATCTTGATAAAAGCACAGGTTTAGGTTGGGCCAATGGGTAAAATTCATGTTTAGGATCTGGGTTGGGTACATGAATGCTAACAAGCTAAAGTTAAGATAATCTGACTGGATTCCTGTTAGTGAAGTTTATTTGGTTCTAATCTTTCTGGGGTGAATTTGGAGGAGAGAGGGCTGAGATATTATCTTTTTTTGGGGGGTCTAGTTGCCTGATATGCAGCATAACATTTCTGGATGGTGAATTTGAACGGCTCTCGCTCTTTCTCCAATGTCTCCTCTAGCGTCTTTACTTGTTTTTGTTCACATTTTTCCTGGTTTAGCTTGGACATTAGCTTAGCCACTTGACTCTCCAAAGCTGCCTTCTCGCCTTAGTTCTTAGCATCCTCCTTGTTGCTCTTATTCAACTCCGCTAGGAGGAGTTGGTTTTTCTACTGCTCCTTTTTCACTTCACCTGCATACTGGTTCAGCCAAGCCTGGAGTCAATAGATTTTTTTACTAGTTCCATCCAGGTGGGTCTTATAATGCAATTTATCCTCCCATTCTTTCTCAAGCTGTCTTTCGAGCTTCTCTTTGGCTTTTGTCACCTCATCTAGGTCCTTGACGACTCCCTCGCATTGACAGGGCGGGTTTACTATCCTCACTTCTTTGACAACTACTTCTTGAGGGTTTGAAATATGCGCTTCTAGGTCTTGGATAGTTCAGGTAAGAATGCAGATTTTTCTTTCCAAAGCCTTGGATACTTCACTTTTCTTATTTAACTGTTGAAGGAGTTGATCATATTTTTGCCTCTTCTTTTTGAGCTGCACTTGTTGAGAACCACTGGTAGTTTGCTCTTGAATCTACTTGCTTTCTTTCAACTGCTCGTTCTCATCTTGCCGTCTTCTTGTACATGATCTGGAGTTATTGTGAAACTGAATTTCCTTATTGAGAAGTTGTTGGAGCCTCTCTTTTTGAGTGTGAGACCATCCCTGCAGAATACGGGGAGAAACATTAGTCTATTTTTGTTGCGGGTTGCTTCGGTTGGCTGTCAGCTGTTCTTGAACCCCTATACCCTCCATCAGTCTCTTGTTCTCCTTCTCCAGATTCTTAGTGTAGCTTTTGAGGTCATTAGTAGACAGGATTTTGTCATTCAGACACTTTTGATGTCTATGAATTTCAGCAATATACTTTTCCTGCTGTTTCTTACCTAGTTCCCGCTCCTGCCCCAGCTGTGCCAGACGATCTGTGTTGGCCATTTCATCTGTCTTGGTATCTTGGTCTGTCTTCTCAGTTTGAACCTTTTTGAGGGCTTCCTCCAGCTCCTCTATCTTTGAGGTCAACTGGTTCGTCCTTTCTTCATATTCAAACCTAAACCTATCAAACCTATTTTTACAGATGAGAATGTCTTCATCCCTGCAACTTTTTCCTTGTGGAAGAAGTTAAAGTCTTTCATTTCTTCCTCACAATCTTGTCTGACCCCCTTAAGCTTGACTTTGGACTTTTCCTGCAGTTTCTCCAGCTCCTTAATGTATGACATTAGCTGGTTCACAGTTTTCTCATGCTAAAATCTGAGCTCCTGATTTTGACTAGCCGGAGTATCAATCCCTTTTTACATCTCTGCAGCCTTTTGGAGGTTGTTAGATTTAATTTCCTCCCCAGGGTGGACTTTTGCAGCGTACATCTCTTGTTCTTGCTGTTTCTGTAGCTGCTGGAGCCTTTGATTGGCCTCCACCTGCTCTTCAAGTTGTTCCTGCAGACTGATATTCTCTACCTCCAGCTCAGATACTCTGCTGTTGCTCTCTACTTTGTTTTTCAAAGCCGTCACCAGTTTTGTGCGAGTGATCACAAATCATTCACAGCACTAGTGGGTGCAAACAACAGGCCACTGCTTCTGTCAAACTTCTCCTGGAAGTTGGCGAGAGCTTTGTGGAGGGTCATTTTTGTCCTCCCCCAACTCCACAGACGTAGAAGTGCACTCCTCTAGCATCTTTGGTTCCATTTCAGCTTGATTTTTTTATCAAAATCTTGAATAATTGTAAAACATGATCTTTCTTCTCACAAAAATGAAACTAAAATACTGTTGTAGTGATAAAGTGATTTTCCATGGCCGATTCTGATATTTTAAAATTCAGAGTTTTATCATTTTCCCCAAAATATTGAAATTACTGCATACACAGTATACTGTGCACTCTTCTGCATAATTAAAATTAAATAAGGAAAAATTATAACAAAATTGGTTGGCCCAAAAACAAAAAATAAATTTCTTCTTGTAGGAGGGGTTGAGGTACTCCTGAGGTGGAGTGTAGGGAGTCCAGGGACACCTTATAGTGCTCTACATGGTTAAAGTCAGACACTAGCCTGAGAGCCCCAATGAAAAGCCCAAACCCAGAGCAGAAAGACAGCCGGTCGAAGGCCTCTCTGTACGCACTAAACCATCATCCCCACTACTCTGCTCCTACAGGTACTGCTACTACTACCACTGTGCTGCAGAACTTATCTCGTCTTTACAGGCAAACAACTACCCCACTCTAAAGGCTTTTCTACATGGTTTATTCAAAGTAGTACTATGTCTCAGTACCATTTATATTATTCAAATTCTGTCAGTTTTATCAGTATTATTAGTCATTCATTTTTTCAAGACGAAAAGAGGGGCAACGTGACATCAGTGTCTTTCCTGTAACACTATTCATCAATAATCATAATAATTATAATAATATAGTAATAACAATAATTATATATTATAAACAGAACATTTATTTGATAAATAAAATTAATACCAAGAGGAAAAATCCTTCATGATTTTATTCTGTTGCTGATTCTGATTCTCAATTTTCAGGTATAATAACTCTTAACTTTTTTATACAGTGCTCTTATGAAAATAGCATTAATATAGGAAACTCCAAGGCTTGCCTCCTCTCTGGGAGTATGACATCTTAACATTCTCAACATCAACAATAAGCTGAAAAAGTACATTGACCTGTAAAAACTCATTCATGTATGGGTTGTAGCGTGGGATTGCCGATACCTTTTGTTAACTGCTTGAAGTTCATTTTTATTTATTTGAATAGCATTCACATTGATACATACAACAGCATACATCATGGCTTCCCCACCAGTGTTATGGGGGACCCCAGGGGTCTACAAGCACTTACCAGGGGGTACATGGAATTATTTCATATTTAGAAAAAAGGTCAAATCAAATAGCATTTGAATATAAAATCTTTGAAGGACAATTATACATCCTTGTGGATATTTTAATATCATAAGTATCATAAATAATAAATACAAAAAATTTAAAATATAGTAATCGATAATATATTAGTAAATGGATTCATACTTACTAAGCTACTGGGTACTCAGAGTTTTAGTCAAACCTTAGGGGGTAGTGGTTGGGAACCACTGTGATACATTAAGTTAAGGGTATAAAATGTTGTTTTTTTATGTAAAGGCTATTTAGTGTCACCTGGCAGGGTACAGTCATTCACAAAAATCTGGATGGTTTGCTCAGACATGATGTTCTTCAGAAAGTCCTGGAGCTTCTGGACAGACATCTCCACCACCTCATTGTCCTCCTCCGTGTTGAGGCCGTAGTGAGCAAACGCTGGGAACTTGTATCGGACACTAAAAGGGGCGCTGTGATCATAGTGAGGACAGCAGTATGCAGACCAGAGATATGCCGGCACAGCTACACGCTTCACATTGTCCCCACGCATCGTCCATCCAGAGGTGCTGACCCCAGTAACTATGTAGGAGGGTCCCCTGCAGTAGTTGTTGAGGCGGGTGCGGATGGCCTGCTCCTGTTTGCTCCATACTGGGTCTATAAAGTTGGGCATCAGCGGCACAGTGTTGGTCAGGGTGTAGGTGGAGGCCTTGTCATCTGGATCCTCCTGGTGAACATCGGGGTTCAGAGGGGCGCGCTCATATACTGCCGCGTTCATGTAGTCACTAAGGGCAGCCTGCTCGTACGGCTGGGTCCCCTGGTCCACCTGGAGAACAGGCTGCATTTCATGTGTCACCCCAGGTCTGGACAACTGTAAGCACACAAGTTAAAAGATGAGATTGTTTATTTCAGCAGGGCAATATACACCAACAAGGACACCTTTAGCAGAATGTCAAATTAGCAGAATGATATAGAGCGTATGACGGGTTTCATTGATTCTCTAATTTTGACTTAATTTGGTGGGATAATACCTGTTGTAAATATAAATTATAGTTTTACCCCAGTCAAGAAGCAATTTGTGAAAAAAAATATGTTGAAAATTACAGGAAGTAGAGAGTTTTAAAACATACTGATGACATCACACTTGGGAGAATTTTATGAACTCTGTTCTCTTCTATTCTATTTTCTATTAAATATTTTTTTCTGATACTTCTTATTTCAACAAACATTATTTCAACAAAATGAAGGTTTTATCTTAGATTTTTATTCGTCAAATAATAATTTCTGTGTATATTAGAGTATATTGGAGTTTTGGCCTAGTTTACAATATGGTTACAAGGTAACTGTTATGTAATTACCCAGTGTGATGTCACAACTTCCAAGGAAGTACAATTTTAAACCTTAAAAATGGCCAAATGATGATTATCAGCTCTTTTTAGTAAAATGAGTCTAACCTCTTAGAGGCACTTTTAAAGGAGATGGAAAATTCAGTCTATGACTTTTAGCTGTTACAATGAAACTGAAAATCAAGTCTCATCAGTAGAATATTTGCACATATGTTTATGTATTCTGCTACCTGAAGAAAATGGAGATGGAGGTAGATAAGTTTAATGCCATACTGTGGAACATTACAGGCAAAACTATAACATCTCCATGTTGCAGGATGTTTTTATTTCATGGCCAATGCCTATGGCGGTTGTTTAGAATCCAGAGCAACCAATGGCCGATATATAGGGCCGATTTAGATTAGACTAATTATGGAATTTGAATTTACTGCTCCCCACTAGCCCTGTTTTACGACAAACCTATAAGTGACAGTGTTAATAATTATGGAATTTGAATTTACTGCTCCCCACTAGCCCTGTTTTACGACAAACCTATAAGTGAACAGTGTAATCACATTTTGTGCTGTTATATCTTCACAGTTCAGTGTTGAAAATAAGGCTTTATATGCATTCTTTAGGCAGCAGGTTGGCCAAAACGTAATATCGACTTCTGCTGGAGATTTAAAGCCGACAGCCGATACACTTCACAAACAAAAAAACACTTCACAGCAACACACAACATTGGTCTGAACCAGCATCACTCCAGCTGATAGCCTGTTCTGTGGTTAGATCTACACTGAAAATTAAGATGTTCCTACCTGAGGCTCATACATCCAGGGCACGTCGGCACACACCTCTCCTGCTGAGCGCTTGAAGGTGTAGGCGGAGTAGATGGGAGTGTGCAGAGCAGTGTGGTACAGTGTAACATAGCGGGCTCTCTTATTGTAGTGCTGACAGATGAAGCACAGGGACGGGTGCTCCAGGCCCCGTGGTGGTAATCCCTGGTAAAGGAACTGTCTGCATTCAGGCGGGAGATCCTTGCTCACCTTACCACAGAGCATCAATATGTTTGGAAGCACGATGAAGATGACACTGGTCCAGTCCAACATAGCAGCAGCCATGGCTCCTCAGTGACTACTGTGAGAGAGCTTCATGTTATCAGGTGCAGTGTGCAAATAACACGAGATAACTGTACAGAGGACTGCCTATACACATATACATACTCACACACATGAGGCAACTAATGCAAGGAAGCAGGATTTATAGAAAATACAGTTGAAACCAGAAGTTCACATACACTATATAAAAAGACAGATATGCTTTTTTTTTCTCACTGTCTGACATGAAATCAGACTAAACTATTCCTGTTTTAGGTCAATTAGGATTACCAAAATTATTTCTATTTGCTAAATGCCAGAATAATGAGAGAAGGATTTTTTTTAGACAATTTTTCCATCACAACTGTGAAATACGGGGGTGTCAGCATCATGTTGTGGGTTTGTTTTGCTACAGGAGGTTGCACTTCACAAAATAGATGGCATCATGAGCAAAGAACATTATGTGGAAATACTGAAGCTACATCTCAAGACATTAGCCAGGAAGTTAAAGCTTGGGTGCAAATGGGTCTTCCAAACGGACAATGACCCGAAGCATACTCCCAAACTTGTTACAAAGTGGCTTAAGGATAACAAAGTCAGTGTTTTGGAGTGACATTCACAAAGCCTTGAACTAAATTCTACTGAAAATGTATGGGCAGACCTGAAAATGCATGGGCGAGCAAGGCGGCCTACAAACTTGGCTCAGTTACACCAGTTACACCAGTTCTGTCAGAACTATTGGGGTATCCAAAACGTTTGACCCAAGTCATACAGTTTAAAGGCAATGGTACCAAATACTAATGATGATTCATGTCAGACAGAGAGAAAAAAAGCGTATGTGTCTTTTTATATAGTGTATGTAAACTTCTGGTTTCTTATTTGTTTCTTATTTTTATTTATTTGTAAAGGGACAGCACATATTAATGGACATTTAAAAATGTAAATATGTAAAGATTATAGTCAACGTGGATAATTTCCATCTTCAGTCCCTCGGCAGGTTGATGTTAAACAGTCTACAGGACAGAGAAAAGAACAGCAACAATAACACAAAAGCAAATGTAACATACCATCACACTATGCACACTTTCAACTATATATATATATATATATCAATATGCAGCTTCTTTTTAAAAATCAGTAGAATGTGGCATCATCTTACCAGAGGTGGGTGGAGTAGCCAAAAATTGTACTCAAGTAAGAGTAATGTTACTCAAAATAACATTACTTAAGTAGTAGTACAAAGTAGTGATCCAAGAAATCACTCCACTAGAGAGTAAAAAAGTATTTGGGGAAGAATACTATTCAAGTAAGAACTAAAATAGTAACTGTTAGGATGAAACATTTGATTTATAAGATGAAGTTTATGAAGTTGGAAGGACAAAACATTAAATAATGCATAGCTTGTGGTATTATCAAAGAGGTAGACCATGAAAATGCACAAACAAAAATATTTCAAATCAATTTTAATATTATTAATTACGTTTTTGTCTCTATTGACTTTACAGTGGGAAGAGTAGCCAAAACAGTTACTCAAGAGTACTGTTGCACTGTTAAATATATTACTAAAATAAAAGTATTGTTTTCAAAAACTACTCTGAAAAGTACTTTTTTCAAAACGTTACTCAAGTAAGGGTAACTGAGTAAATGTAACTGAGTATTACCCACCTCTGCATCTTACTAATTCAAAATAATTACACACAAAGTTGTCCTGCCGGTCCTCCCCATTACCTTGACCATGATCAATATAGTGGATTTGGATTCCATCATTACAAAGAATTTCTGATTACAGGCTAAGTCCATTCTGTCCAACAGTCTCCGTGCTCAGTCTTCTGTGTGTTATATTTGTTTTGTTTCTATATTAAGTTCAAAAATAGGGATGCACAGTTTTGGTTTTTTTTTTCTATCATTATAACATTTAAATACCCAAGAAAAGACAAAAATCTGTTTTAATTTCACATCTTTATTTCATAAGACTAGTCACATAATTAAGGTATGGCTAACATTTACAGTGTCAATAATCCTCACAATTACAAAATCACAATATATTTTCAAAACATGCACAGAAATCCACTACAGTTGTGATAATGCACCAGACTTGTTCCCCTAGGTTTACAGATCTTGCTCCTCTTGACAGGGTTGCCCACTATCACCTCTACAATTGACTCGTAGGAAAACATTTACAAATAAAATGGCTCTTGGATGAAACTGTACTTTCTTAATTAATTATTATATAAATTATAATATTATTATTATTAGGAAAAATCATCCAGCTAACGATTTCATGACCAAACCTATAGCTCAATTTCTGACCAGCATTGATGGGTTTGTCAAATGCAGATGACAGATTTCCCCAACAGGAACAGCCAACTAAACCTTAGCCTTCCCTGAAATGTTCCACAGTATGGCATAAACTTATTAATTATGCATACTCAAATATCATACTCAAATTCTTTTGCTCAAAAAATACCTTGAAAAACATACATTTTTAAAGTAAGCATGGTCACCTCTCCACACATCTGTCCTGTAACTTGCTTGTCTCCATGTAGATAGGTAACTTTAATACTGTGGAATATTCCAGACAAATCAGTAACCATGAAGACAAGCAGGTGGTGGACTATCAAACAGAAAAGTTACATACACCATCTTTTCCTATAAGTGATGTTCTGTCATGCAGCTTTTGTAAAAAATCACCACATCAACATCTGTATTCGACTTTATTAAAGACTCCAGTGTCTTCAGCGGGACTTCGACAACTTCATTTTGACCGTGGCCATTCAAAGCATAGCCCGCATACGAAGGAAACATGTAGCGCACTTCATACGGCGAATTCTGATCAAAACGCAGACAGCAATAAGCTAGCCAAATATATTTGGGGATTCCAATTCTATCTCGATTCTCTCTCCTGATGTTATCTCCTGCAGCTGTCACGCCCGTTACCACAAAAGCTTTACCGAGGCAGAAATTGTTGAGTCGCCTGCGAATTCTGTCCAAATATGGATTCCAGAAATTGTCAAGGAGGTCTGCTCTTAGCGGGACCACATTGGTTAGGGTGTAGGTGGAGGATTTCTGTGGAGGATCAGCCTGGTGGATATCAGGGTTAAGGGGGCAGCGCTTATATTCAATGGCATCCGTGTAGTCCTCCAGCACGGCCTGGGTGTCCTCAATGAAAGGGGGCGTGTCTTCAGAAAGAGGGAGGGGCCGCATGTTACCGGTCTCATCAGCAACAACCAGCTAAGGAGAGGATAGAGCGCATCAATTAATTACATTTCTTGAGGTTAAGGGCAGGCAATTTTGATTTAGTGAACTCTGTAGTGCAACCTAACCTTGCTCAGCAAGATGGATTCTCACGATATTTGTGAGTTCACAAACTCATGAGCGATGGTGCAGTGTTTGATTTGTTGGCTTGTTTCGCTGTTGTGACGCCTCAACCAATCAGATTAAAATATTCACCATCACGTTCTGCCTTTTCCATCTGTAGTAGAACTCAGTTCAGAGTGCTACACATATCAACCTTCCTGGTTGGACATGGGTGGCAGATGTGAGGTTTGTGTAGAGGTAATTCCATAACTGTTACCTAGCAACCATAATGTTTACAAGGCCAAAATTTGTCTCAGTTGCACAATAGTTATGATTAGACTAATAAAGATAAATGACAACATCCTTATATTGTTAAATAAAGATTTAAATTGTTAAAACAATGTGTTCCTTATCCTGCGTTCAGACCCCGGTATCAAAATTGCACAAGACCCCTCTAGTTGCATTTGACAGCAGACGCTTGAAACAAGTGACGCGTGGCCAATTTCACCGAAAGTTCAGATTTTTCACCTCAGCCTGAACGCTTGATATGTGCCGCTGAAACATTGGACCAGCCTAGACGTCCTCCATAAACTTTGGCGCAGTCTAAACGCAGCATTAAGCATAAATTCCCCCTGCATCTTGATTGGAATTTTCCTTATTGATGACTTAGATAGACGTATTCCTTTTGGAACTCACTTATAACTCGCCACACTTAACTAATGTAAAACTATGAGAAATATTTACCATAGGTACTATCCCACCAAACCAAGTCATAATTAGAAAAACATGAAAACCTGTCTTATGCACTTTAAGCCTTTCTCTGACCTGTGACTCGTACATCCATGGTGTGTCCACTCGTCTCTTCCCATCAGATTTCCTGAAGATGTAAGCGGAGTAGATTGGCAGACGTCTGTGGATGTCATACAGTGTGGCATAGTGCACCTGGTCCATGTACCTCTGACAGATGGAGCTTGGGGCCCCATACCAGATGCCCCCTGGAGGTACTTGCATGTAGAAGAAGTGTCGGCAGTCCTGGAAGTCCTTGGAGACACTGCAGAGAACCACCTGGGGCCAGACGAGAAGGGCAAGGAGCAGGCTGAGGTGGAGCATAGTGAGGTTGTATGCACAGCCAAGACATATGGCAGTGAACTGTAATCACCACACACATGCAAATACTGACCAGTGACTAAAGCTGTCCTATCAGGTTTCCCAAAGAGCTTATTTCTTAAAGGTACGCTATGTAACTTTTCTGGAGAGTCCACCACCTGCTTGTCTCATGGATGTCTTATTGCTTTGCCAGAAATGTTCTACATCTAAAATATGGCAAAAAAAAAAAAAAAAAATCTATATCTTATAAAAAAAATCTGTATCTTTCTTTTTCAAATTATGGGTGTTTTTAAAGGTACAGTATGTAACTTTGTATAGGTGGCACATGACCCGCATGATTCCATGGAAATAGAAAGTTAAGACCATACTTCAGAACACCCATTAGGGGCCTGAATGATTATGCTAAGTATGACTCAGGCTCAGTGTAGCTTATTAGACCTAGCCAACAAACAGAAACTATAAACAATAGGTGTGTTTGTTTCAGTGCAGCTAGCTCCTCCTTCCAGATAGCTATAAGGCAGTGTCCACCAGTAATCTGACCAGAACTGAAGAAGCGGCTTGGATGAGCAGCGAAAAATCTTCTCTCCTACAACTTTTTGTCCAGTTGACATATTTGAATTTTTCTTTTACTATGGATCATACCTGGATGACTGAGGGATTACACAGACATCCATAAAGATGCATTTTATGCATCTGTGGAAGATTATTGCCAAAGGAACAACATTTCCTTATTTGGCCCTCTTCCAGGCCAAATATGAGTCAGGTTTGTGGAGATGCAAGCCCACTCAGAGTAAGGATGCATGTTTTTCATAGTTATTTCAGTTTTTTCGGAGCAATAAAAAAACAACCAAAATAAATAAATAAATAAATAAAAAAGATTTTATTTTAGTCTAATTTTTGGCTAAAAAGTTACATACTGTGGCTTTAATATCTTGAAAAAACATGCATTCTTACTTTAAGCAGGGTTGCCTCTTCATAGATTTGACCTATAATTTGGCCTACAGGTATCACCCACCATGGAGATGGATAACTTTAATGCACCAGAAAAGATCATAGTTCACCTTTAAAATTAATGCCAGTTATATAACATAAATATTACATTATTACAACAATATTAATATTGAAAATTATATACTTTATTGTGTGATAAACAATGGTCCTCTTATCTTATCTCATCAATTAAACTCAAAATTTACAATTACAATAACGAAAAGTTTTCCACTGACGCCAAGAAAAGGTGTTGCATACCTCGACACAGCCTGCAGACGGCGGCATGATTCTCGTACGCTGGTTGGTAGTCCACCGGGTACACCCAAAGAAGAAGGGCACGTTTCTACGCAATCCGGATGCGACGAGCGCTTTTGGTGACAGCGAAAATAATTACAAAAAATTGCGGTCGTCGGTCCAGCAAACACATTTTACATTTAGTTTTTATAAAGCACCGATTACACTAGTTTCGGATGCGCGCAAATCTGCTCTGCGCTCTCCCCGATCTCTGCGCAGAAGATCGTTTGGCAAACCAAACAAGGAGGAACATCTGGCTGCTCTTCTTAGCTAAAAGAGTCATTGAATGAGACTTTAGCATCGGCTAGCATTGTTTTAGTATTAGACCACCGCTGTTTGGAGAGGCCGGAGGACGCGAGGGGGCTCACAGTCGCTTAAATCCGCGGTGGAAACGGTAAGGAGGCGCTGCGTAACGGATACACACACACCACACCGCGGCTCCGGTCCGACCATCCGCGGACCGAGGCTAACGACAACACAGCTAAACTGGTCAGATGAACGCACAGGTTGTTGCATCCACAATCAGGATTTTGGAAATGTATAACTTTTACGGTAATGTTTACAGATGGCTATGTTTACTGAAAACCACTCAATACAATAGAATAAAGTCAATGTAATATGCGTGAACAACCAACCTAAGTTTTCTGTATATAAGATTGTGTTATTGTCTTATATTTGCGCACTAAATGGATTACATTGATAGAATGCCACAATGAATAATAAAAAAGAATTAAAAGGTGTACTATGTAACTTTTCAGGTAGGGGCTTGCCTCCATGGAGATGTTAAAGCTTTGGCTGTTGGCTAGATGTTCCAAAGTATGATTTTTCTGTCATATATTTATTAAATAAACGTATTAGCCTCAAAAATACCTTGAAAACATGGGTTACATCTCCACAGATCTGATCTGTAACTTGGCCTGGTGGTGTCACATTTTTATCTCCATGGAGATATATATGTTAAATGGTATGCTTTTTAACAATCTTGCAAAGCAATAACATCTCCATGGAGACAAGAAGGTAGCAGACCCTCCACCACAAAAGTTACTGTTGCCAAATGAGCAAGCACAGGCTGTTGTAGCTACACTCAGGATTTTGGAAATGCTCCATTTTGTTTTGTGAAAATGTATACAGATTTACTGAAAACCACTCAATATAACAGAATAAGGTCAATGTCTTGGAGTAAATATGCGTCAACAACTAAAGTTAATCTTCTGTAGCTTAGGTTGCATTATTGTCATTAGGGCTGCAACAAGTTAATTGATTAATTGCAACTAATCAGCTTTGGGTAATGATCGAAAGGATAAGATCGCGGATACAAGCGGTCGAAATGAGTTTCCTCCGCAGGGTGGCTGGGTGCTCCCTTAGAGATAGGGTTATTTTAGTCTAATTTTTGGCTAAAATGTTACATACTGTGTACTGCTCAGTCACACGGGAGGAGCTCGGAGTAGAGCCGCTGCTCCTCCACGTCGAGAGGAGCCAGCTGAGGTGGCTTGGGCATCTGTTCCAGATGCCTCCTGGACGCCTCCCTGGAGAGGTGTTCCGGGCACGTCCCACCGGGAGGAGGCCCCGGGGAAGACCCAGGACACGTTGGAGGGACTATGTCTCTTGGCTGGCCTGGGAACGCCTCGGGATCCTCCCGGAAGAGCTGGAGGAACTGTATGTGGAGAAGGAAGGCCTCCCTGCTGAAACTGCTGCCCCCCTGGATAAAGCGGAAGAAAATGGATGGATGGATGGTTAATACATAGGCTCCAAAACATGTCATGAGCAGAGAGAAGAGGTTTTATGACTCAGATGGATCAGGAATTGCCAACAAATGACACATGGAATGTGTAAATGTAGTGAGATGGTTGTTGATTTCTTTCAGATCTTCTGATTTGTGTTTCATTTTGTGAGGTTTCAGTTTCATTGTGTTGTTCAATTTCAGTTGTTCTCTTGTGGTTTGGGTGAGCTTGGACGAACTGTAGAATTTGCCATTGAAGGCAAGTTTGAGGAACTTTTTGTGTCATCTCTAGTTATTGTTTCAAGCTCGCTTGTGTTTCTTCCTCTTCCTCGAGTGTTTGGTTATTGTCTAGCTCCTGGGCAGAACATGTCGTGTTCATGGTTTACGAGGTTTGGTGACTCATCCTGGTTCAGGTTCAGTTGGTGAGAGGGCAGGGCAGTAAAAGGTCCCTATGGAGTGTTCTGAAGGGTCCATCACCTTTTTCAGGTTTGACTGTGTATACAGGTAAGTTCTCCATTTGCTTGGTGATGACATAGATGGTCTGTTCCCATTTGTCTGCCAGTTTGTGTTTTTCTCGTAGGCAAAGGTTGCAAACTAAGACTGTCTCCCACATCTAGTGTGGACTTGCGTATGACTTTGTCAAAGCACTTCTTGTTCTTGTTAACCACTTTTTGAGAGTTTTTGATGGCAATTTCATAGCTTTGTTCAAGGAGACTTTTCCACAGTTTCACGTATTGAGAGTGAGACAAAGGTTGTTTGTTTTGTTTGGGCACACCAAAGGCAATATCGATGGGCAGGCGAGGTTGTCTACCAAACATTAATTCATAGGGTGAGTATCCTGTAACATCATTTTTTGTACAGTTGTAAGCATGAGTGAGTGGTTTTACATAGTCACGCCAGTGCTGCTTTTCAGTGTCTTTCAGTGTACCAAGCATGTTCAATAAAGTACAATTGTAGCATTCAACGGGATTGCCCCGAGGATGATAAGGACTTGTGCGGACTTTGCAGATACCAAGCAGACTTCTTGATGATGTTGGACTCAAAATCTCTCCCCTGATCACTGTGGAGTTGTTCAGGGAAGCCATAATGGACAAAAAAAGTTTTCCCACAAGGTCTTTGCAACAGTGGTGACTTTTTGGTGTTTGGTGGGAATTGACATTGCATATTTTGTAAGTGGTATTCTTGTTGTCTGGCTCTATAGAGAGGAAATCCATACATACGAGCTCCATGGGCCTGGTGGTATGAATGTTAACGAGTGGGGTGGCTTTTTCTGGTGGGGCTTTTCTGTGGACACATCTCTTGCAAGCTTTCACTTTCTTTTCGACATCAGCAGCCATCTTAGGCCAGTAGAAGCAAGGCCGAATGATTTCAAGTGTGCGTTCGACCCCTAAATGTCCCATATTGTCATGAATTTGTTGCATAACAGTGGATTGTAGGGACTCAGGAAGGGCTAACTGCACCCAAGTCTCGGGCCCAGACTGCCGCTTTTGGAAGAGGAAGTCATTTTGAAGCTCAAGACATCTCCACTCTTTCAAAAACAAGAGGACACCAGGAGGCTCCGATTTGGTATTGGCTATGAGAGTCAGCTGACAGCAGTGTGATGACGTTGCCAATGGTGGCGTCTTGTTTTTGCAAGCGTACGAGGTCGGCATGGCTGTATCTGGGCAAAGCTAGCAGGTTATTATCACTGCTTTTTTCTTGAAACATTTTAGGGACAGCTGCTGCAGACAGAGCAAGAGACTGGACAAGAGCGCGGACAAGAGCGCAAGGATACTGAGCATGGACAAGGGCTGTGTTTCTTTGGCAAGTGGCTGTGACAACATCAGAATGAAGTTGGAGCTCAAGATCTTTGAGAGAGGACAAGAGATGGGAGCTGAACTTGTCAGTACGCTCACACTCCTCAGTGAAAACTGGATTAGGTTTGTCATGAGGTTTTCTAGACAAACCGTCTGCGGCAAGATTTTGTTTCGCCAGCCCTGTACTTGATGTCAAAGTTATAGGTGGACAAAGCAGCAAGCCAACGGTAAGATGTACCATCCAGCTTTGCCGCTGTGAGAAGGTAAGTCAATGGGTTATTATCTGTGATGACCGTAAAAGTATTCCCATATAGGTAATCGTGAAACTTGCCTGTTATGGCCCATTTTAAGGCTAAGAACTTTAATCTGTGGACTGGATATCGAACCTCGGCTCGCATAGGGTATGACTTGTGATTTTCCATTTTGCACTTGATAAAGGGCTGCCCCAAGCCCAGTTGTACTGGCATCTGTATGCAACAAATAGGGGAGCTTTGGATCTGCATACCCAAGAACAGGTGAGCTGATAAGTTTTTCGATAATGTTTTCGAAAGACTTTTGGCAATTTTCACTCCAGCGTTCTCCAAATGGTTCTTTGGGGTTCAAGTACTTTGGGTCATTGGGCACGGTTTTGCAACCTTTCCGTTTTGGCGGATAGCCGGTGGTGAGAGGCGTGAGGGGCTTGACAATCTAGTCTGTAGGTTAAGCTTCTGGTAATCTATGCATAACCACACGTCTCCGTTCTTTTTGCAGACTACCACTATTTGTGAATGGACTTTCAGATTCACAGATTATGCCTGCATCTTAGAGGGGTTGTAAGTGCTTCTTGACTGTCTCATAATCATGAGGGTGAATCGGGCAGGATCTCTGTTTTAATGGGGTTTCGTCTTTCAAGTTAATGTGGTGTTTAATATGCATGTCATGGCCAAAGTCAAGTGAGAGAAGACATTGCTGAATGTGTTCAACTTTTCAGTGATCTTTTGCCTCCAGCGGTGAAGTGCCAAAATCAAAACTGAGAGGAGGTTTTGAGTTTTAAGTCTGCTGCTGGGAGTGACAAGCTACAGAGACTTTGTGGTCAGTTTTCTCAGGATCAGTACATGGCATGACACAACTAGGAGCAATTAATTCAGCTGTGACACGGTGGGTAAGGTAATATTGTGGTTAGTTTCATTTCTGAGGAGCACTGGAACTTTGTACGGCCCATGCTTTGGCAAAGTAATGACACAGCAATCTACGAACACATCAGGTAACCAGGTAAAGAGGAAGTGATGGGCTCTTCAATAAGGGCACATTGGTCAAATTTAGTGTGGTAAGCATGCACAAAACCTTCGAGCAAAATTTTCTGATTGGCTGGGAGGACTTCTTGGGCTCTGCCTTGACTAAGCAAATCTTGCCGCTGTCGTTTTGCTTTTTTCTTATTTCACTTCACCATGGTTATCAGCAAGTGTTAACACTTGCTGATAACCATGGGGAAGTGCTTTAAGATGGGGCAAAGTGTCTTCACAGAGCTGCTCATACAAGGGGTCAAGTGTGTTGGTGCCCATTAACAAGGGCGTGTCTGAGTTAGAGCGGAGGTCAAGAACAATTAAGGCAATAGTGGGCAGTTCAGGCTCGGACTGGAGGAAATCTCTGGGGAACTTGATATTGGTTTCAACATAGCCCAAGTAAGGAACTGTCTGACCATTGGCACCTTCAACCTCAAGAAGGTCACTGATGGGCTTGATGGAGTGTTCAGAAAGATGTTCTTGGTAGAAAGACTGCAATAGTAGTCACTTGAGAGCCTGAGTCGAGCAAGCAACTGCAATCCATACTGTTGATGGCAACTCTGTCTGTACATTTTCTGCCCACAAGTCTTTTTGGAAGTTTGAGTTCTGGATTTATGTTTGCTGCTTGACAAGAAGCTTTCTTTATTTTTTCCTCTGTGGGACGTTGTTTGTTTTGAGCACCCATCTGTCTCACGACAGGAGAGGGGGTCAAAAAATCTTATCGAAAATCAGTTTGACTGAAAAACATGATTCTTGGTGATTCTGGGCATGCTGCATCACAGACTTATCCTGTAAGTTGGCCTGGTGGTATCAACTGTCACCATGCAAGGAATCATTGTGATATGAATTTAAAGGTGCACTATGTAACTTTTCTGGCTGTGCGTCCACCACTCACTGGCCTCCAATATGGCATTAAACATAAAAATCTCCATCATTTGTGATTTATATTTTAATAGTAGGATTCTGTTCAAAGTTAGCGTTTGTTTCGCGAGACCCAAGTTTGGATGTTTGGATGTGATTTTCAATCCGCTGCTCTCCTCATGTATGTGGTGTCAATGTGACTCAATGTTGCTCTATCATATCATAACCACAAAACATCACCGCAAACAGAGTGACTGACACACAGAGGCGCAAGATACAAACTTAGGAAATGGCGAAAATAATTAGGCGACTTTATTACTCACCTCTCGTAAAGTTGTAAAGTTAAATGCAGCATTCTAATCCATATTATCCGCTAGAATTTGGCCTCATTAACGCGAGGTGTGGTCGCAACTTTGATCTTGTGGTGCACTGTCTCTCCACTGCAATCTTTGATCTTGTGGTGCACTGTCTCTCCACTGCAATCTTTGAGCTCAGGGGTTCGTAATATCTCATATTATTCTCCTCATGTCTGTGGCGTGTGCTTTTTGTCACGCATTGAAAAATGGTTTAAGACTGAAAAATCCTGTAGTGTGTGGCAGGGTTAAGATTTTTTTGTTTGTGGAGGAAATTATTGTGCATTCAAATTGCAATTTCAGTTCAATTGCAATACATTTTGCGGCCCTACTTCTATCATTAGGAAAGACTGATATAACTGAGAGAAACAACCTCTATCATCAACACTCTTGTTTTCCATTTGTGACCCTCACATTCCCCCTCACAAAAAACAGGTTAAACAGTTCCATGTTGTCTCCATGCTGTGGGCAGGTGCCAGGCTGGCGCAGATTGTGACGTGCCCGTGGATCATGCGTGACACTGGGGGGAGCCTTGCCCAGAACCGCTGGCAGGGAGACCTGGGGCTGACGGCGGTGGGTCAGGACGACACAGGGGGAGGTACGTGCTCAGGAACACTACTGTTGCGTTGTGGCTATTCTGTTTATTTTAGACTGTGTTAGTATTATGCTGTCATATATTTTTGTATTTTCGTCTGCCATCTTATGGTTTGCAGTAGTCTAAAGTCATTCCTCACTTACCTTATGCATTCCAAGCATCCTACTTATTCACCATGATAAGTTTATAAACTTTTTTTTCCACAACTTTCAGAGGCCAGAGTGGAGTCACGGTAAAGCTAACAACAACCAGCATGCTAACCATGCATTTCCAGATTCACACAAATTAAAACGACTATATAAATTGATACAGACAGTACACAGTGGACATATTTTGACCTCAAGCTGCTTATACAATATATCTGTACCGGGGCAAGACACAGCTCAAATGTATGGAAACAAGTTGGGTACAGGGCCTTTAATTGGCATTAAACTTATCTAAAATGCATTCATTAAATTACAGTTGTCTATTGACTTGGAAATCATGCACTCTTACTGTGTGATGGGTCGTCTGTCCATAGCTCTGACCTGTAATTGGCCTGTCTTCATGTAGATCCCTAAAATGCTATATCTTGGAACTTTTCTGGTAAAGAAATAACATCTCCCTGGAGACAAGCATGTGGCTGACCCTGCACCAGAAAAGTTGCATAGTGCACCTTTAAATAATTGATTTTATAATTGTGACAATTCAATCCCAAGAATTAATACATTAGAAAAAATATTATCAATACAAAATCAATTATTACAAATGCTGAGAAATCAAAATAAATATTTTACTTTTTTTATTCCCTTCATCTTATTTTTAAATCTATGTTATAATGTTGTATCCTCATCATAAACATGGCGTTTTGTTTTATTCATACATGTTTATCACACAAACCCTACATAATTAGGCCAAACTGAAAACACTCTGTTCCACCTTGTGTTGTCCTTAAGTGGTAATACAGGAAGAATAATTCAGATCATTTCAGCCCTGGATTTGCCTAACTTTGAAGTTATAGCTATTTTTTTAGTCTAAGTGTACCAGAAGATATTGGAAAATCAACAACTTAAGGTTATTGTATTATAGAGTAAAATTGTTCAATTGAATTAACTTTAAAACTATCTCTTGATGACATCACAAGATGAAACAACATTTTGAGCTTTGAGGATGCAGACAGCCCAATAATCCAGGATTACTCAAACATGTATGTATGAATGAAACAAAACACAACTCTATGTATGTTTTTGTAGAGGTAATTGCATTATAACATGACTATGACCTTTAATTGAAAAAAATAAACATAATTTATTTCAGAATTAGTTAGTTATACATAAGTTTAGGATTTGATTAAAAAAAAAAAAAAAAAAAGGATTTGGCAAATAATAAGACAAAATTACATAGAAAAGCCTCAAATCCCTCTTCTTTGTCCCATATATACAGGTGGAATTCCAGCAGACCACCTCATGGCCCCAGTGTCGGGCCACAGCATCCCCAGCCCCATGCACCTGAAGCTAGGCCAGAAGGAGCACGTGTGGATGGGCGAGTATGTGGAGGATGAGGAAAACCTGGCCAAGATCGAGAGCATCGATGGAGAGGAGGAGATGGAGGATGAGAGCCGGGAGCAGGGCCCCTGGGAGGAGGGAGACGGTAGGCCTAACGCAAACCAAATATACAACACAATGTTCATAATACAAGAAAGTAAATGGTAAAAAAGGTGCTGTCTGTTAGGTTTACTGAGTGAGTTTCTTAGAGTAGTGGTTCCTTTATGTTTTTTGTCTTGAGTACCCCCTAAGCATTGTCTCACACTCTTGTGTGTACCCCCTGTTAACGGTAATGGTGTTTCTTTAGTAATTATAAATATAAGGGCCCATATAACACAGTTTTCTGATCCATCTTATAATGTTGTTTCTTCATCAATATATAGTTGTGTTTTGTTTCATTCACACATGTTTAACACACAAACACTGCATATTTAGGCTGAGTTCTTCTCTCAAACAGTGATGTCCTGTGGTAATGCAGGAAGTGCTGCACGTGTTTTTAAACCTCCATACACCTTCACTAGAATCATTTGGATCATTTCAGCCCTGGAATTGCAAATCTCTGCTGAACTCAAGGTAAAAGGTAGCTGTTAACTTGAAAACTACGACTACTTGACATCACAAGGTGAAAGAGCATTTTGAGTTTTGGGGTGCAGACAGCCTAATAATAAAGGATTACTCAAACATGTGTGAATGAAACAAAACACAGTTCCAGTTATGTTTTTGATGAGATAATAACATTCTAACAGGACTAATAGATTGGGGTAGTATAGTTTTTAGCTTCTCAGACCAGTCCTGTCTGGTTCAACGTGGCTTCTGTATGGCAGTTGAAATGTCTTGATTTCAAAAACTTTGAAACCTTTCCTACCATAAAATACCTCATGTTGTTTGTTTGTATACAGCTCTAGTGGATGAAGAGGTGTACCACGCACATGCTCAGTGGCCGGTCCCTAAAATGCCCTCCCAGGCCGCTGCCTACTCACACTTCCAAGCAGTTTCAGAGAAGTCGGACAGTGAACAGGAGGAAGAGGGGGAGGAGGAGGAGGAAGAGGAGGAGGAAGAGATGGGCGAGAGTATACAGGTGGGTCATGTTTAGCGCAACAATTAATCTGAATAATTGTGACTAGGCCGCTATTAAAATAAAATGGATAGATAGATGGATACTTTATTGATGGCTGCAGCAACATTTCCACTGCTCTTCTCAGTCTCCTTTGTGGCTTTAGTCGTTTAGTGGATTAATCAGTCAATGGTGTCTTAGGTGACCAAAATTTGTATTAATCTACAAATTATTTTATTTAGATTAGAAAAGATTTATTTGGGACAACAGCAGAAAGGACAAGTTAGTGAGTAAGTTAGCTAAAGATTTGATATTTTTTGGTATTTAAATATAAAAAGTTCAGCAAGATTCACAAGCTTAATCTGTCTTTATATAAATATATCTCTTTATAGTACTTTTTTCTGCATAAATAGTTGTTTTGCATGAACTCCTGTGCAGGTGTAGTCTTGTAAGTGCATTTTGGGTCAGATGTATAAAGATACGTAATTGTTTTGAGAGCTTTTGCCACGTCCTCTTTTTAGTCGACTAATCGACTGGCAGGACATGTCTTTAGTCCACCAAGACACCAAGAATTTTTTTGGTCGATGACAGTCCTAGTGGTGGGCCATATAAAATAAACGTATTTTGATCATCGTAATTGTTGACTGGATTATACAGAATCTAAAATGCATGCTGAAAGACCTTTTTTATAATGTAGTCGGCTACCTTGGTATATCAGAATCCCAAAAAAGAATAAACAATTTCTGGTTGTCCACAATAATAAAGAATATTTATGAATAAAGTCTATCTAGAAGCCATCAGTCAACTTTTTTTTTTTTTACTTTATTTGGTTGGGTTTGAAAAATCTCAGTGTACAATACAAATAGGCTTGTCACGATTACAGTTTTTGAAGCACGATATATTGCTACAGAGAAATATTGCGATAAACTATAATGTTGAAACTACCTTATGTCAGTGACACAAATAAATAGCTGAATAAACCAATAATTAGTCATAGAAGTTAGTGGACTAATGGAATAAATAATCGGTGACTTGTCCACTATGGTAATTGTTAGTTGCAGACCTGTTTATAAGTATCAATAAAAATAGTATTGATTTTTTTGTATTGTATTAAAGTGCCCTTATTACACTATTTTCTTATCTTTGTTATAATTTTTTTTTGTTTCATTCACACATGTTAAATACAAAAACCACGCATATTTAAGATGAGTTCTTTTCTCAGACAGAAAACACTCCTTGTAATGTCATAGTAATACATGAACTGCTCAACTGTGTTTTTAAACTGCATACAATTTCACTAAAATCATTTGGATGATTTCACCCTCAGACTTGCCAATTTCTTCTGAACAAAAGGTAAAAGGTAGCTGTTAAACTGAAAACTACTACTACATGACCTCACAAGGTAGAACAGAGCATTTTGAGCTTTGGAGATGTAGACAGATTAATAATGCATGATTACTCAAACCTGTGTGAATGAAACAAAACACAACTCCAGCTATGTTTTTGAGGAGGTAACAACATTCTAACATGGCTAAAAGCCAGAGTCAGTTTTGCATGATATAGGACCTTTAATCAAATTGCACTGCTTCATGGATCTTCTACATGTAAATCCACATTGTTCAGTTAGGAGCTGGGTATGGTTTACTCGTTTCTTCAAGAAATTGAGATTTAAGTCTTTAATATTAACTAGTTCTGATTTTCATGTTTTTAACAGTTTGCAGTGGTCCAAAATTAATTCCTCACTTACCTTATGCTTTCTGAACATCCTATTTATTCACCACGATGAGTTTATAAGTGCTTTTCACAACTCTCAGAGACGAGCGCAGAGGTTTGCTGTGAAGGTAAAGCTAACAACAACTAGCGTGCTAACTTCCTAATTCTCAGACAATAAAACATTTTATAATTGGATTCAGACAGCACACAGCAGACTTATATTGTATAAGCAGCTCTTCAAGGTAAAATATCTGTACTGGGAAAACACATATTTAGCTCAAATACAAGGAAAAACATTTGGTATAGGCCCTTTTAATCATTTTGTCCTTTGTTTGTTATTTATTTTTTGTACTTTTATGTTAAGTCTTACTTGTTTATCTTATGTGGCAGGTTTAACCATGCAATGCATGATGTAAAAAGCATTTATCTTGACAAGAATAAAAATCAGGTACAGGCACTTTAATTTAGTGGCCACTGCGTAAACATTTTCTCAATTTCTCTGTTTTTTTTTTTTTTTTTGTCCATGTCTTACCCCTAGGACTGTCCTCCGGCTGCGGCTCCCTGCCTGAGACAGCCCCTTAGCTGGACCCGCAGGATGCGCCGGAGCACGGGTCTGGCGGGGCAGTGGAGGCGCTGGCGGCAGAGGGCCCAGTGGCTGCACAAATGGAGGAGAGGGAGAGTACGGTACAGCCTCTACAGCCGAAAGAGGAGAGGCGGAGCACACGGGCCACGTCCAGGGAGGGGCGAACGCAAGGGGGGCATCGACGGGCAGAGAGGTGTGTCAGATGTCCATGCTTCTCTATCCCTGTGTGTTCGATGCACTCCCATCCTCCTGTATCCTTGTGTGCCAGATGACCTCCCATCCTCCTGTATTCCTTTAGTGTTAGAGATAGGGGCAGGTCAAATGTCTCTAATCTGCAGATGTTGTGGTGTGGTTGGATAAATGTGGCTTCCCCATGAAAACACAGTTAGGTGGATACATAAGGATTAAACAACAGCAGTGCGTTTAACACACTGATGTGGAGTCTAGAACACCACGGCACACAGTGGAGTGTGTTAAAAACTGTGTAATGCAGTGCTCTTGTTTAAGGGACCCTGGTATAAGCGGAATAAACTGAAAATAGTTCACTTTTAGCTTTCTGTGGATGTTCAAGTTATTAGTTATTTCTGTTTTAGTTGAAGCTAGTCCCTCCGACCAGTAGCTAATTTGTTTACCTGTTACTATGATGATGCATTCAGCATAGTGATATAGTACAGTGATTAACTGTTGCCGGAATACCTGTGTGGTTATACAAAAATTATTCACGGCAGTTAGCATTACAATTCTTACTGACCATGATATAAAAGAACACTAATTCCTTTCCCTGTCTGCAAGAGGAATCTGAAAACAACCATTTGTAGAAATACTACTTTTTCTCTCCAATCATCTAGTGTAATCTTTTTTTTTTTTTTTAAGTCATATAGCCAGTGCCATTACACTAGACATTTCTGATGTTGATGTTGTGTGAATGAGTTATGACTGGCCTTTTATTTTTCTGCCGAGTTAATATATTTGTCTGTCCACTCCCTGGCAGATAAGTATGAGGTGGGGGCAGAGGGCCGTGATAGAGGACTGAGCCTCGCAGAGAGACCAGTGCAGCTGGCGCTCACAGAAGATCATGTCAGCTGTGTCACAGGTACACACCAATAATATATAAACTATACTTATGACAACATTTGACACATTTAAATCTAAATGTAAAATGCTTGTACTTGTGAAGGTTTCCTGGAGGAGGCTCTGCAGCAGTATGGCAGTCTGATCCCTGTGCATGTGGACGACGTCACAGAAAAGCTCCAGAATGTCTTTAGTGAGAGCTTCTCCCAACCACACAGGTCAGAGGCACTCTTCAGACCTAAGCCAGGCTTATCAAAGCCTTATGCCCCGTTCCCATTAAGCATGAATTAAGCGAAAAATTGTGTCAAATGCCCTAGTTGGACGCCTAAATTTTTTGAGACACTCAAGTTTGGGAATTTGGTTGTGCGAGTAAATTTGCTCTGTACGGTCAGTACGCTCCAGAAAGATCAACTGCGCGATGCCCTCTGCGTCGGTTTTCATTTTTTAAAAAAGGTGAGCATGGACTACATCCAGCAAACAGCATTTTTTTACTTGGCCTCCGCACATTTATTCTATCAGAATTGCATTTTGTTGCCATATAAGTATGTATTTATAAATACTAATTTTCAGTGTACTTAAATGTACAGAGCTATATTAGTAGAATCAATGACTACAGGAGTCATATGGCGCTATCTAATAGGTTAAGTTGGCTATGTCATCTACTTTTTCTTGATGGGTTGCGCTGATTCACAAGTGCTGATTTTATAAAATCTGATCATGATTAATTGTGTGTGAGGGATTTTTTGTACACTACCCAAAAAAGAAATTACAATTTCATAATAAAACAGACCCAAAGTACACATATTTACATAAATGATATGAGATACGGTTTATTTCAAACCTGCATATTATTCACTCATTCACTTCATTCAAATGGGCCCCCTTCCGCTTTTGGCCCATTTGTGTGTCAACACTTGATTAGCACTATCACGCCGCCCAATTTGCTTCATTCGCGCCACAGAACTTTTATTCGTGCTTCAACCTGCATGTACATAGAGTTAACTTGTAAATCACTTGCCTTTGACGCATAATCCGCATTCAGTGGGAATGTACTGTTAGTTATGTTCTAACATCATAGTAACAAGCACTCAGGTACAAACCTGGACCAGACTAACTGCCTACATGATTTTAGCTTTGTCTGCATGAATGTTTAGAGAAACATTTTTATCATTTTACTTGTCTTTGTTCAAAACTGTTGTGCTCCCACACACTGGAAAGACGTGTCAGTGAACGTTGCACACGTAATATAGCCTGTTTGAGCCTCTTCATTTATTATTAAAATGATCCCAAACATGCACTTCAAATGGTGAAAAATGTTTCAGAGCTTATCATACTCATGAAAACCATGAGGAGTTGGAGTCTTGATGCATTCACATATATAGTTCCCCTGGCATAGACTTGCCTGTAGTTATGACACTGTTTCCTTGTGCTGTGGTGTGAGTAGGAAAGCTGTGGTGCAACACTTGATGCAGTCGTTCCAGCGCTCGTCGGGCAGCGCTCTGGCCAAAGGCTTCAGGGTCAACTACAAACGCCACGTCCTCACCATGGACGACCTGGGCACGCTCTACGGACAGAACTGGCTCAATGACCAGGTACTCCCTCTGTGATCCTGTCTCTCATACTGTACAGGTACTTACAGGCCCTGCACTATGTGGAGCTTTAGCCTATAATGTTTGCAGTACCTCCCCTTTTTGACGCATTTCTCTATACCAGGTGAAACTTTTTAGTCGGTACTTTCTAGTTTGACGAGAAAAATTTTGTTGGTGTTGTTTCATGGTGTGATACCTAATGCACATAGCGTACCTAGTACCTTTGGTTATTACCTTTAATCATCTGTTTGTACCACACTATCTAGCTGCTGATTTGAAAAACATCAAATGTCATAAAATAGGGCATTTAAGATAATACAAGAAATCTTACTAAATCCCATGTTACAATGAACCACAAATCCAAGGTCGTGTTCACACTTGATTGAAATGAAGTGGAGATGTGCGCTTGTTTGGTGCTAATCTGGTTTGATAGTGCATTTACATTTGAAATCAGATCTTAGTGCAGGATACTTAGAAATAAATATATATTTTTAAGTCTTCAGTAGGGAGGCGTTAAAAGTATTTTGGAAATAAGCAGGACCCACCACCCTCTCCTGGTGAGCAGTGGTACTGCGCCCCAAGTCAGTTCAGTTTATTTGACAGAACTCCTATGTGAAAATGAACCAGACCAATGGTATCATGAGACACAATAAGTGTGAACACACCTGAATGTGTTTGGAGCTCTTCACTGTTTCCACTGGTACTACTGGACACATGGATATAGAATTTAACTCACCCTCATACAGTTTATAGGATTGTGTGTGTTATTAAAGTACATTATGTTTTACAGATTATGAACATGTATGGTGACCTGGTTATGGACTCTGTACCAGAAAAGGTAATACATTTTTCTGTGCCTGATTTTTACTGTTTTATATCATGAAAAACAGAGCTAGTTCATTTTAAACGATTTACAGTGGTCTAAAGTGCATTCAGAGCATTCCTAATTATTCAGTGAGGTGAGTTTATAAGCCAACTTTCAGAGGCCAGAGCATGGTTTTGCCATCATGGTAATGCTAATGACAGGCTTGCTTCCTGATTTCTGACAATAAAACGCTTAGATCAAGATACTACACAGCGGCATATTTTGACCTCAAGAGCTGCTTATACAGTATATCTCCACTGGGGCAAGACACATTTTGCTCAAATACATGTGGGAAAAAAATGGATACAGGCTCTTTAAATCATGAAGTCCTGATTCTTGATTGAGTTCTGAAAATGTATTGTGATCCTCCCCAGGTCCACTTCTTCAACAGCTTTTTCTACGATAAACTGAGGACAAAAGGATATGAAGGAGTGAAGCGGTGGACAAAAAATGTCAGTTTGCTCTTTTAAAGTTTTATCCATCATTCCCCTGGGGCCCTCCTTGAGCCTGTGTGCCTGTTTCAGGTGGACATCTTTGGGAAGGAACTGCTGCTGATCCCCATCCACCTGGAAGTGCACTGGTCCCTGGTCAGTGTGGATATCACCAGCCGAGCCATCACGTACTTCGACTCCCAGCGGACACTCAACCGCCGCTGCCCAAAGGTGACCGCCTCTTACTGGGCACACACTCCTATGATGCCAGACTCAGTAGTGGAGTTATAAATTAGATATAAACAACAGCACTGGTAGCAAAGTTTAATAGGGACTGTACGATATATGGCTTTCTTTGAGCTGCTACCGATATCCCATATTTGTTTTGCTGCTGTGGCTGATGACAGGTATTTGCTGATACCAATATTTAGCTTTTAAAATCCATAGTAAGGCCCACACATTTTATCTAAGATCTTAAGCTTAAGTAAAGATCACAAAAAATACCAAAATGTGTTTATCTGGTATAGAAAGTATTTTTGGCATGATTGTGTAAACATACTTATACAGCCATATTTTAGCCTAATTGTTCTTCTATTTACATGTGTACTCATGAGTCTGTTCAAAGAGACAAATCTGATGCACTGAGCACAATCTGGTAGAAAAAATATTGGTGCTAAATATTGACCAATGTTTCAGTATAAGATCAATACAATATCTGAGAAAATCCTTCAATATCACTGCTCCCATATTAGAATCGACATATTGCCCATCCCTTAATCCCTTATAGCCTGTGGATTTACTTAAACCTTTGGTCAAAGGAGTAAAATATGTATGAGAGCATTCTAACCATATCTTCAACTTCTTGCAGCATATTTTTAAATATCTCCAAGCAGAGGCAATCAAGAAAGACCGGCGAGACTTTTTGGGCGGATGGAAAGGCTTTTTCAAAATGGTGAGATTCTATATTTCACAGGCAGACAGGTAGGAGCACTCAGGGTCAGTCTTTCACAATTATTTTTGTTTCTTCAGTAAAATCTCTGTGTTATATTTACTGACACAAGGAGAACATGTGAATTTAAGAGGGTCTCTTCTGGAGCTAGGAGATTCTGAATCTCTTTGGGACTGTTCCTGGTTAAATAAATGAAAACAATAAATAGTTGGCGATGCAATAGTTTTGAACCATGAATCATGTGCTGCACACGTGTGTTTGTGTGTTCCAGAATGTGGGTCGTCAGAACAATGACAGCGACTGTGGAGCCTTTGTCCTCCAGGTGAGTCCAGCCACTTTTCTCTTCTGCTGCTTTTGTTTAGACAGAACAGAGACTACAAGTGTGAATGTGGCACTAAAGAACACATCATGTGAAAGTATTTTTACATGCAACAATATTTTATTACACATTTTGGACCAATAATTGTAATCACAAGTAAAATGTAATCAATGTTACAAGGAGCATTGTGTAACTTTTCTGGTGGGGTGTCCTGCCTGATGTATTTGTTTTACGCGGAATGTTCCACAGTATAGCATTACACTTATCTATCTTGCATTTATTCCATTACAGATGTTTTTAATGCTCAAATACATTATTACTCCACTGATAACCTGTAACCTTGCCTGGTGGTGTCTCCATGGATATACACAAGTTAATGCCATACTGTGGAAAATTTCAGGCAATAACTTCTCTATAAACAAAAGCAGAAAGCGTAGCATCCACCAGAAAAATTGCACCTTTTAATTGTACATTTGCGCATCTTTTTATTTAAAGAGAGGGTACTATGCAAAATCTACTTTTTTGAGCTTTCTACCATGTTATTCCCATGGCTGAAGAGGTTTTAGATGTCATCCATGCTATTTGAGTAAATCTAGCGATCTCTCCCAGGCCCTATTTCAACCCTTCTTATGGTTAGCTCTAAGAATCTGTGCAATTCTCAGCCCACAAGCCTACGTCACCCATGTTCCCACACGACAATTTTCCGTACATATACAACAACATGATACAAAACTGTACACAGCCACTTGACAAACTTGATGCAATGTGCAGGAGTTTCATTAGCGGGACGCATGTTGTTTGTGTTTTGATAGTGTTCTGAGGGGGGAGTGACATAGTGCTGGGAGCAAAGGCTCAGAGCATCAAAAACGAAAGTGAAAGTTATTAAACATGTTAATATGTTGTTTTCAGCAAATATAGCATTTTCAAAATAATAAAAGGTAATCTGGTGATCTAAATATGTTATGCCTTAGCAGTTAATACCGCATAGAAGCTCTTTAATGAAACTGACCACATCAACCTGACTTATTTTATATTGTTTAATGTTTTTTGTCTGTCGTACCCTTCACAGTACTGCAAGTGCTTGGCCCTGGGAGAGCCCTTCACGTTTGGGCAGCTGGACATGCCCCGTCTGAGGAGACAAATGTACAAAGAACTATGTCACTGCAAACTCATCCTGTGACCTCCAACCCCCCTCAGCACCCTCCTCCTTTCACCAACTCCACCTCCGGACCAACCGCTCGAACTGCTCCCCCACACACCCTCTCACAACACGCCCATAAGGGACAATACAGTAAGGACACACGGCCATCTTGTTCTCCGTCTTCTCCGGACTCTACAACCTAATGTCACTCATTGTCAAGTATAGGCATTTGAAACCTCTCGTCGAAGGAAGCATGGCTAAAGCTAACGGCCCTCAAAAGAAGCTAGCGAGTGTTAGCGGGGGTATACAGTGAATTGTCGATGTAAAACTTTGATATTCAATTTATTGTGTTGTTCATACAAATAAAAATATCATCAAAACAAGCGAGTGTTAGCGAGGTATACAGTTAAATGTTAATAACTTTCAAATGTTCAAATATCCAATTTTTCCTTTCTTTCTCGGTCAGACATGTTTGAAGCGTTTGGATATGTCACTGTAAAAAGGCTTTTGACGACAACAGGACATGGCTAAAGCTAATGACCCTCAAAACAAGCTAAAGTGTTAGCGAGGTATAACATTGATATTCAAATCATTGTGTTGTTCACACAAATATCCTTTTTTTTTTTTAATTTTTTGCTTTGGCGAACATGTTTGAAGCGTACAGATTCGTCACTGTAAAAAAGCTTTTGTTTACATGACGACAACAGGACATGGCTAAAGCTAACACCCCTCAAAACAAGCGAGTGTTAGCGAGGTATACAGTTAAATGTTAATAACTTTCAAATGTTCAAATATCCAATTTTTCCTTTCTTTCTCGGTCAGACATGTTTGAAGCGTTTGGATATGTCACTGTAAAAAGGCTTTTGTTTACTTGACAACAACATTGCTAAAGCTCACAAGCTAGAGTGTTAGTGAGGTATACATTTGGTGATGACATTGATATTCAAGTCATAGTGTTGTTCATACAAATGTCACATTGTTTCTTCCTTTTTTTCTCTCTGAAGCATATGGCTGTCACCATAAAAAGGCTTTTGTTTACATGACGACAACAGCAGTAGAACGTATCCCTCCGCCTCCTTAAACCCAGTCCACTGCCCAAACCGAACAGTCCAAAAGCATTGTCAATCGATTTCTGAAGAAAAGCATTTTTTTTTTTGAGTTTGGTTTTGTAAAACATTTTGAGAGCTATGAGGACCACAAATACGCCAGTGCTTAGAGTTGACAACACCCGTTTTATATCTTCTTCATTATATGGTTGCATAAAATAAATGTGATTTTTTTTTTTTTTTTTTTTTTGTATTTTTGACCTTTTTTGCATTGCACAGCGCCTGATGTATCATAACCTCTCAGTCCCCCAGTATGTTCATGTAGTTTCGGTTGTACACGTGTGAACTAAATGTACAAACATGAAAATAAACTTTCTGAAAAAATTTGCAATTCTATATATAAATATGTACATAGCTCAAAATGCCCCACTTCATCTTGTGATGCCATTAGGTGGTAAACCAAGTGGTGCTTTTGGGTGTTTTTTTAAAACCTAAACACTTCAACAGAGTCATTAGGGTAATTTGGACATTGACTAATTTACCTTCAAGGTGAATTAGTCCTCAAATTTGTCAAGTTAAATTTTCACATTTGTAAAAATGAAATGTATTTATCTGGATTATAATATAGGCCTAATGACTGTGTTAACGTGGTTATATTTTTTGTCTAATATCTCTATTTCCATTGTAACTCATCTGTTCAAAAAGACACAGTTGATGAGGACAAACTGGGAATGGCACATGGACATAGGCATTTATTTGAAAAATATGCCAAATATCAGCAAATTTTTAATACTGGACCAAATCTGATCACCTGATAAACAGTACCAATATTGTGACGAATACACACATGGACAAAATTGTTGGTACCCTTCGGTTAATGAAAGAAAAACTCAA
>KN482559.1:36862-52002 GCA_000787095.1 Periophthalmodon schlosseri | reverse complement strand
CTTGCGGCTTTAATTTTATTTATTTTTCATAGTGCTAATGATTGTTTCATCAAAATGTAATTATATTATGTACAATGACAGAGATTTAACCAGTTTAATCATTAATTAGTTTCTAGTCCAAACAACAATATGAAAAAAATTAAAAAATATATTGGACACCCAAACTAGTATAACAACAAACAATAAGATAAAATAAGCCATGACAATTTTGTCATGACACGTAAAGCCCCACCACACAACATTTAGCCAAAAAATAAAGTTTTTGTGTTTTTATTGCACTGAAAAATGTAGAAAAAGATGAATCCTTGCTGTAAGTGGGCTTGGATTGCCTCAAACTTGACCCAACCTTAATGTTATGCAGTTGACGTGCCACTTCAAAAAAGTTACATAGTGTTACTATAAAATTTGAGGGTTTAAATTTGCACAACTATTTACAAAAATTACAACAGTTTTTGAATTGAACTTGCAATATGCCAGTTATAAGAGCCACCACTCTACTTCCTGTGCCACTGCTTCCCCTTTCCTGTACCTCTGTCTATGGTTGTGATGAGTACTAAATCAAGGCATTGACATTAACCATCCTCTTCTGTTATATAGGCAGGGCCTTCTCATGCAGAACCACACGCAAACCTGATCAACAGAACCTTGAATTTAAATGGGATGCTTCGCCTATGGAGAGGAAACCAGTGAAGTGTGCTCACATAAACCATAACTGTTTCAATGGTCCTGCACCGCTGAAGCTGTCTTGTTTGTTTTAAATTTAAATCTGTTCATGCAGTCCAACAGTATTTATAATATTTTGGCTCAAAGGTGCTTTTATATTTATGGTACTTCAATACTTTTATTTTACTCATTTTGGTCAAGTTTTTTTTCACATTGTGAAGATAAATTTTACATACACATTTAATCGGGAACTGTCTCCCTTATGGGGACAAAAATCAGGTCCTCATGACATAAATCCTTCATTATTACATCAACAGCATGGTTTAAAGTTTTTTAAAGATATGGGATAAACAGGTTAGGATTTAGGTTAAGTTTAGTCTATAAGCTATGTCAAAAGTTGCAGATAAGGTTAGGTTTAGGAATCTGGGTTTTGGTAATGGTTAAAGTTAGGAAATGGATGTAGGTTTAGATTAAGAATCACCATGGCAACCAGCAGGGATGGAAAACATGCAAAGTGATAGTGTTAGTAACTGTCGGACTGCCTTCTTCTATATTATTTATCCCTCTCATGTTATTTAGTTAAAGAAAAGAAATGTATTTAGGTTACAGGATACACTGAATTGTAATGTTTGGACAGTACAAAGTTCTTGACTGAAAGGTTTTTATTCTGCACTCTTCTCTTTTAATGTTAATTTTATGATGATTATTTATGTTTTGTTTGCACTGTGATTTTAATGTCTTTCTTATTCTGTAAAGCATTTTGAATTACTTTGTGTATGAATTGTGCTATCCAAATAAACTTACCTTGCCTTACCTTTCACTGCTGCCAGCAAACAAAGCCATCAACTGTCAGAGACTATAAGCGAAAATGGAAACCCCACAAAAATACAGCATGGCTTTGATGATGATGGCAACTACAAGAATGTAGTTTCTGAAGTTTTTGAACTTGGGACTAAACTTGGGTTGCCAGTTGAGTTTACCCAGTTAAAAAGAGAAAGCCCTGTCCACAAGGCCACATTCTCTTTTAAAGTAACTGTTGAAGATTTCACTGGAATAGGTGAGGGACATTCTATACCTATTGCAAAGAAACTGGCAGCTCAACAAGTGCTGCCTGAATTGCGGCGCCTGCCTCTCCCTGAGAAAGCTTCAAAAAGCGAAAAAGAAAGGCCAGGGTCTCTGCAAAGGCGCACCAATTTTCAAAAAGGATGAAAACCCAATAAGTTGTCTTAATGATCTGGTGTTTCTTAAGTGAGCAAAACCTCCTGTATACACTGTGGTGGACGTGGACAGGACCACAGACAAATGGATTTACCACGTACAGCTAACACTTGGAGAAGAATGCTGCAGCCCTCATCCTAAATGGGTTTGGGTACAGTTTCAAAGTAGATGAACCTCAGGTTATGAACATCTCTTCTGGAACCAAAGATGCACCTTCAGTCACCCAGAAAGACTCAAGTGACTCACCCATGACTCATCAAGTCCAGTCCTCCTCAGTCGAGTCACAGGCCCTGCCAACAGAGGGCGCTCCTGGAAATGCAAAATATCAAAGATGCAAAATGTCACTTTTGTTGTGCAATAAAATGCCTCTCAGGTTGTGTGCACAAATGATATCTCCACTGAGAAAGAAAGGGGAAAACACTCCATTATTGACCATATGCCACAAGGGCTCCTCCCGATGTTGGCTGTGGTGGGATTTTTGGAGAGTGTGAAGGAGTTAGAGGAAAAACAACCATATCAGAGTCAGCACCAATGTGCCCATTGCCACAACAAGATCCTGTGGATGCAGTTATTCGGGAACCCACACCTGAAATGCATGACAGGCCTGAGGTTTCTGAGACAGAGAAACCAGAGGTACCAGATGTTACCAAGGTGGAAACACTACTGGTACCATATCATACAGTGGTGGAAACTTCAGTAGATGGAGCCCCAAATGAGCTATAGCCAAATCCACCAGAAGCTCAAACTAAAAAGACTAAAACAATATTCACTGTGGTCATTGAATTGGCCGGAGCTGAGCCTGTCACCTCTCCTATTGGCCCAACCACCATCAGTGAAGAAGTGACACTAAGACAACCAGAGACAAATGAGGCCTACTCAGATGAAAATGGCAGTTCACCCGTGCTTCAGTTTGGGCTCACCGTGTCCTGCAGTCTGACTTGCGCTCTGGTCAAGAAGATATTGCAAAAGAACAAAATCAGACTGGACAACAAGATCAAGAACCAGCATAATATGGGGCCAGATACCAGCATCAGCGATAACAAACTCACGAGAATTGGCAAAGGAACTGCCAGACATCTAGACGTAGAATATGGTTCACCTGCCAATCTCGTGGAGGCAGCATGAACCTCTGACAACGCAGAGTTTGAAGCAAATGATGTGAAATGTCTCAACATCGAGCAAAAGGCTTTTCAAAACTGTCTGAAGTCAGCCTTGTCCCGCTTCTTATCTGCTCTGAGGAGGGACTTCCCCACCACCTGTTAGGCTCCTCACCTCAACAGCCAATAAGCATTATTTAAGCATCATTAAGTGTTCTCCTTATATGTGCATGTGTGTGTGTGCATCCAAGAAAGTAAATATTTAATGTGCGTACTTAATTTCAGCACGCACACACTGGATTTTCTAGAACTGGGTACATTTATGGCCAGTTAAAATCTGTTAACTAGAATAATCAGCATTATGATCATTACAAATAATATGTAACAATTAATCACTTGATTTTTTTGTTGTACTTAGAAGACACTTGCTCCACACACAAGGGCTGAATGAATATACTAAGTATAACTCAGGCACAGTGCACACTTAGTGTAGCTCAGTAGACCTAGCCTACATACAGAAACTGTAAACAATAGCTTTTTCCAGTTTCAGTGTAGTGAGCTCCTCCCTTCAGACAGATATAAGGCAGTGTCCATGAGTAATCTGACCAGAACTGAAGAGTGGCTTGGAATAAGGCAGTGTCCATGAGTAATCTGACCAGAACTGAAGAAGTGGCTTGAATGAGCAGCGAAATGTCTTCATTCCTACAACTTTTTGTCCAGTTGACAGATTTTACTTTTGGCTTTTACTATGGATCAGACCTGGATAACTGAGGGATTACACACACATCTTCCTGTATTACCATCATGACATCACAAGGTGGAACAGAATGTTTTCTGTTCGAGAGAAGAACTCGGCCTAAATATGCAGGGTTTGTGTGTTAAACGTGTGAATGAACCAAACACAAGACCAGATGTGTTTCTGATGAGGAAACAACATAACATAGATCAGAAAATATTATAATATGGGCTCTTAATTATAGTTTTACAAGTGGGTTCCACCATTTAAAATTATTTTGTGGAAATCATTTGTATTTCTGGTGTGTGATAATTGTTTGCTATGTACCATCATGCTTACTTTATATTATGGGAGGTTGGTTATTTGAATGACAGTTTATAAGCAGCCTCTTTGTAAGGCACTGACAGGGACAATCACTGAGTGACTCAGGAGGTTTGGTGATTTTCTCAAATGATCCTTCAGAACGGTGCAGGGTCCATTCTGAAGGTTTTGAGGAGGGTCGGAGAGCACTTTCTAGGTTTATTTATTTTGAAAAACTGACCTGATTTGAACAGGCCAGTGCACTTGTACTTAGTTAAAATATTGACTATGATATCAATGTATTTTTTGTGAGACTCAATATACCATTTTACAGTTATGAGTAAATTTGATTGTAAACATGTTCACTTCATATCCAGAGACAAAAAGAATGAAATATTGTCTACAGTTTCTAAATAAATACCTATCTCTAAATACACACTAATGTTCTATTCAGGAAATAAACATGAAAGTTTGTTGGTTTAAAAAAAGAGAAAAAAACAACCAAACCTGGGTTGCCAGTGCCTCAGCCTGCATATGTTTTCAGATGCTCAGTATATTGACAGTTGTCTCATGTGAAAGCTCAGAACCTCCAGAATTTACTCACTGAATGGCATTGCCAGCACTAGTATTGATGAATGATTGGCTGCAGGGCCTGGGGTTTAACAGTGAGTATTCAGATCAGCTGCCATAGTTCAGTGTAACAGACACAGTGATACTGAGGTCATTCTGAGGATTTAAAATAGTGGTGGTTCAAGGGTTAAATATGTCACCATGTGTAAGTAAATTACATTTTTATATTGAGGGGTCGTTGGTTTAAATTTGAACTTCTAACTTCAAATTAACTGTTCTGTAATTGTATGTATAGTGAGTGTGTTGTATGTATGGAGAGTGTGTTGTATGTATGGAGAGTGTGTTGTATGTTTAGAGAGTGTGTTGTATGTATAGTGAGTGTATATACTTACTATACTTATTTGTCTCATGGAGCGCCTTTACAGGTCTGCATCAGTAAGTCAGTGTGCCCTTAGATCCCATGTCTCTTATAGAATACAGAAAAAGCAATCAGTATTTCAAGTACCAAGATTTCATTTCCTGACCACTGCTCTTTTAGAGAACAAAATTGCAAATTGCTTTGTAAATTACGTGTGTCATTTCCCACAAATCTGCTTTCCGTGCAGGTCAGGAAACCAGCAAACGACTCCCCAAGTTCTCCAAAAACTCTTGTGAACTTTTTGCAGAGCACGAGCCGCACCAGAGCCATTTCAAACAGTCTTTTGATGTTTCACACTTTGCCCCCTCTCATCCTCAGACTACACTTCCACTGTGAGCCATGAGAAATACTATAATGTCCCTAAAACTTCTATACATCATTCTCACAAGGCATTTTCTCTGCTGACTAAAAGGTAAGGCAAAGTGGGACAAGCCTAAAAATGCATACATTATATAAAGGAAGACCATGTTGTGCGGTGGGACATATGCAGTAGCTATACTTGGGTTGTTTAGAAAAAGGTACCCAGAATACTAATCTATATCTATAAGCTATCAGTCAAAAATAGATACTCTTTTGAACAGGTATCAGTACTGAGGAAAATTGTGTAAAATGACACAATTGGACCTACCAAGTAGTATTTTGTAGTATGGGCATAGTAAAAGGACACATACTAATATTTAAAAAGAAAAAAAAACAAAACAGCAACAACAACTAAGTACTGCGTCCTTTCCTTAATATTGAAATAGACTTTGAAATTGAACACTGAACATTCTGCCCCTAAACCTGACACTGGAAAACTTGGTTGACCTTTGGCACTAAAAAAGTGAAAGAGTAAATGTAAACTGCCCATGTAGTGAAAATACACACTGGTAAACTCGTGATTGTTGCAAAAATAGATATTGTGGTTCTGTTTTTACCCAAGGGAGCTTTTAATTCTGTAAGCACAGTGTAATAAAAATGTAAATGATGTGCACTCTTATTAGTAAGTTCCACATACCATATGCTCCTCATTTTGCATGTATTTAAAAACTATAAAATACACTGCAGTGCCTGTTCAAGTCTCAGTGATAACCAGTATGTAATTCATTTTAACAGTTTTCTTCAGCTGATAGCCGATTTTTACATTAAACATTAAAGGACATGTAAAATCAACTTTAAATGATGATACATGTGGGATTCAGCAGTGTTGCGTAGTGATTTTTGGCATAAATAAAAAAATAAATAAATAGTTGTGATGCCATTCAGCTGTGACGCACCCATAGACTGTATATATAAATGGACATAGCTAACCTGCTAGTCGCCGGGTTCAAATAGGAAGCGATCATGGGCGCCCTTCTGGCTCCATCGACTCTGGCTCCAATTCACTTTACATTAGAAAACTTGTCACCCCTCTCTCTGTAACTGCTGCTGTCAGGCTCATCATTTTGGTCTTAAAATGTTTGTATTAACCCGCTCTACGTGATCCTGATATTTTTATTTCGCTATTGTGTCCGCAAATCAAAATATGAACATTAATAACAGACAAATCAGCTGCCTTCTTTCCCTGAGGTTGCTCACTAGCATTAGCAACAGGTTTGATTGACAGCGTTGCTAAGCATTGACACCGTTGTGGAAGGGGTGTTACCTTCCACAGCTTCGCTCCAGATTGTCTCTTTGTTTACTATGATACTCACGGTCGGAATTCCAAATATGGAACTCGGCCCCAAATTCGCCCTGTAACCTCTAGCCTCGCTGAGCTTCATTTGACTGGATTATTATTAACATTATGGGTGACGTCACACTCACTTAGTCCACTTCTTTATACAGTTTATGAACGCACCATAAAAAGGCTGGCGGAAATCAGCGGACCAAAATGTCTAAAGTATAAAATAATGATCCATGAGTCATAGGTTAACACTTTATAGCAGACAAAAGTATGTATGCATAAAAGTACGTCTGATTTTACATAATATACTTGCTATACTTTTTTGCTTTTTGTGGAAACTTGCTGAGGAAATTGCAGTTTGATCACACATATAGTTATACAGCATGAATCAAGGTCTGGGACATTTCCTGAATGAGATTATCCCATTGAAGGACAGCAACCAGGCCACCACAAAGTAAAGTTAAATGTGTTTAATAGAAATATTCTGCTTTTCATCAAAACTTGATTCAAAATGAAACCACAAGTGTCATTGAAAAACCTGTGAAGTACTCATTGGACATTCAGATGCGTTCAGGCTAGTCATGTTCCAATACAGAGGAGCTGATGTTTTGCTAACTCTACTAATACAGAAGTAAGTTTTACAAATTGTTAAAAAGATTAGATTGAGTTTTGAAGTCTTTAAAAGTTATCCCATTTATTAAGAGTCCAAGAATTGTCTCTGCCATTCATGTAATTTTGCAATGCACTTTCTATATGCTTTACTTATTTGTTCTGAGCTTTGTTGTTTACTTCTAAATACCAATAAGATTCAGTGTCAGCTGGCTCTGTGCACAACAGCGCCCAGCAACCTCACTGTTAGAATTGGACAGGAAGTAGTGATACTATCTCTATTAAGTTTTTACAATGTTACGCTAAAATAAATATATAAAGATAAGACAGAGGACAGGGTGCTGCGGGTGGATGTCACTGACAACATGTTAAAAAACTACATCAATAAATTAAATACTTATTCTTTGTTTAGAAAGAGGGATGTTGTTGTGTCTCACTGCTAACGCTAATGCTAATTTTGTGGCATAATAAATATTAAAACAATGCCACAAACTGAAGTATTCTACATATAAAAATAATTGGGTAGTCTTTATTTTATTTGATTAGAATTGTTGTTTAGGTTGTTTATTTTGTGTTTTCCAATTTTAATAAAAGTGACTGTTAGTTGTTAGAAACCATATTTCTTCCATATAAGTATGATCTATATAGGTCACAAGCATCATTATATTGTTCACAAATACATACCACACATTTCTAAAGTTATTATTATTTTTTATGTATTTATTTTGCTTTACCCACGTAATAGTATACTGCTCTGAATGGTAAAATGTTTCTGTCATAGACTGTATATGTAAATGGACATAGCTAACCTGCTAGCCGCCGCGTTTCAAATAGGAAGTGATCATGGGCGCGATTCCAGCTCCATCAACTCTGACTCCAATTCACTTTATATTAGAAAACTGTCGCCCCTCTCTCTGTAACTGCTGCTGTCAGGCTCATCATTTTGGTCTTATAATGTTCGTATTAACCTGCTCTACATGATCCTCTGGTGTTTTTATTTCACTATCGTGTCCGTAAATCAAGATATGAACATTAATAACAAACAAATCAGGCGCCTTCTTTCTCCAAGGTCGCTCCCGCTAGCGTTAGCAACAGGTTTGATTGACAGCATTGCTAAATATCCGCTCCCTGCTAAATCAGCGGTGCGGGCGGGAAGGGGCGTTACCTTCAACAGCTTCGTTCCAGATTGGCTCTTTGGTTGCTATGATACTCGCGGTCAGAATTCCAAATATGGAACTCGGCTCCAAATTTGCCCATATAACTCCCAGCCTTCATTTGACTGGAGCCGAACGCTATGGGTGACATCACAGTCTCTTAGTCCACTTCTTTATACAGTCTGTGGTTACTGTCGTTACTAAATGACATAAGACTTTCAATGGTTCACCACATTTATGCTACTATACTGCACATCATAATTTCACATGTAAGGAGCCAGGCATAAACACGTTCCATGGGTAAAAATACATAATCGCTGCTGATAGATTTAAAATTTTTCTATTCTCCTGTTTGGTTTAGTTCTGTTTCTTTGCTTGCGTGTTATGTTGTGCCGGTGTCGTCTGTGCTTTGTAGCTATGCCTGCAGACTGCTCAATTACACCTTTAGTGAATCCCCCCCAGACTGACTTTCATACATTAATACCCAGTCATTCATTAGTGTAAGCAGCGTGTCTGGATCTAATCCCGTCTCCGCACTGTTCCTTTTATCGTTTGCTCAGTATCACTTTCCCGGACAGTAATGTTCAGGTAATACGTATTTGCCAATGGAATGTCTTTGAGCTATAAAATCCCTTTAATCATTTCATATCAGAGCCGCCGCACAGCAAGATGGGACTTTATTTCTCTGGCAAGTTCCCTGTCCTTAGTCATAACGCTTGATTTCAGTAACCCCAACTGAACCGTAACTTTTTAAAAACAGTTTTACTTTTAAAAATTAGCTTGAGCTTAGACTCACCATATTAGCGTTACTAATTTGTCTGGAGATACTGTACAAAGAAGTAAGAAGGAGTGAACAATTATTGAATTAACCTGGTTCATAGACAGTGTTGTAAAAATGCAACTGACAAATGGTATTGCTTTCAGCTCCAGTCATGAAAAGCAAAGCCCAAATGAAACTGTTTGTAATGAACACACTTTTTCCCTCCTTGGTTTTTGCCGCTTCAAGAACCACTTCACACGTTGTGTAAAGGACAAAAAAAGTTTAACCCCGGGGAAACCAGGTCTATTTGTTTTCTTTTTGTTTTGTTTTTAGATATTTCGTATTAAACTATAACATATGTAGATCCATTAAAGGGCCCGTATTACGCTATTTTGTGATCTATGTTATAATGTCATTTTCTCATCGCAAACATACATGGAGTTGTGTTTTGTTTCATTCACACACTCTATTCCACCTTGTGATGTCATGTGGTAATACAGGAAGTGCCCCACTGTGGTTTTAAACTCCATACACCTCCACCAGAATCATTTGGATAATTTTAACCCTGGAAATACCAATCTCTACTGAACTAAAGGTAAAAGGTAGGTGTTAACTTTTAAACTACCACTTCATGACATCAGAAGGTGGAACAGAGCATTTCAAGCTTTGGAGATGTAGACAGACTAATAATAAAGGGTTACTCAAACATGTGTAAATGAAACAAAATGCAACTCCAGGGATGTTTTTGAGGAGGTAACAACATTGTAATATGTCTTAAAGCTCACAAGAGCCAATTTTGCGTAATATAGGACCTTTAATTTAATTTTTAAATAACAACATTTTGTAACTCTAGTTGTATCACACAGAGTCTGAATTTGTTAAATAGTAAGTAAGTACAGAGCCGTGGGCGGGTATAGGGGCTGAGCCTTCAGACATGCATGAATCATTTGAAATACAACTCAGAGTAAGCCTATGATGACGGAACACCCTTAACATGGATACGCCTCATTAAAGTCAATTTTCCCTAATAATAAAATAATAATAATAATAAAAAAGCAGGTGATGTTGTAATGGGGAATCGGCAAATTTACAAAATTACAAATACTTATAATTTATCTCAAAGTGTTCTTTCCCCCTCTTTATTCAGTCCTCCATCCATTTTAGTTATTCTCTCTGTCCATTCAGTAAGGTGCAAATCACACCCATTGCTCTGTCATTTCCACAGATATAGCACATGTTGAGGTGACAAAATAAACAAAGACCAGGATATGTACATAAATGTAAGTTGTTTTACTGTATTTACAACACTTGGATAGTTCAAAATTAACAAATAAGTACCGGGAACACAAATATCCCCATTTGTAGTATTCGCTAGAAACTCTTGAAAACGCAACAGATTTGAAATAAGCAAAAATGAAGAGGATTCCTTCAAAAAGTAAACAATTGAAAACACAGATCACTGAGGGATGATGATTTATTTAGGTAGCCTTGAATTTTAAAAAAAAAATGAAGAAAAAACAAGAATAGGCCCAACTACTTTATATTCACCTTACACACTGTCACCACACTTCACCATTGTTGCCATACTCTTTCCATATAGCGCCCAAGGTCACATGCTACAAGACCAAGCTGTATATGAGTCCTTGAACAAGTTAAACAGAAAGGCATTTATTTAAAGCCTGACATTCCAGGTTGCGTACCTTTGACTCAGAGCCAATGGGACATAAAATACAGCAATTTAGTGAATCTTTAAGCTGTATTACTGTACAGTGAAATTAATTACAGACTATATAATCATGAGAAATAAGGTAATAATGTTCACAAAGATTAGTGTAGTGGCCCATTGCGGTTAACTCAATGGAGCGAAAACACTTGTTAGTCTTAATTATGAATAGCCGAAAATCTCCTCCTATCTCATTCCATTGTGCTTTTATTACCTGCGGAGGGGGGAACAGACTGGGGGAGGGGCCGCGGCTGTTATGTGCCCCTATAAACCTTAACATGCATCTTGCGTCGGCTAAAAGACTCGAAGAAACCCGAAATCGTTGGGTCAGCATTACTTAACACAGCCATTTAAATGCGCAGCGCCCCATAAGAACGTGCGTAAGGACCACACACACACACACCTAATGCTATTCCTTAGCTGTGTTTTGTCTTGTCTGTCATAACTTTTAGAAATAATCCTTTGACGACGTGTGGGTTTTCGAACGTGTTTTTTTTTTTGTTTTTTTTTTTTTTTCAAATTGTGTGTATGTATGTGTGATTTCTTCGTCAGCACATCGTGTCAGGGGCTGCCTAGGACTTTCAGAAATGCAGGCACAAGCATATCTTATTTGGATTATGTATAAAACACTGATAGAGGCCGTCTGCTTGCATCAATCAAAGCCGAGGAGGGATGGAGGGGAGGGAGGGGGGTGTGCGGGACTGTAAAGCCAGAGAAGCCTACAGGGCGAATGGGGAAAATGTACAAAGCAGCCAAGGTGTGCGAGGGGGGGGCAGTACACTGTAAAATAAACTGCAATGAGGGGAGCTGGTTGCGTGTTACAGATGTATTGAATTCAATATGTACATTTTCAGTTTGAAGACAGACCAGTCAGTCAATTGCCATGGTTGAGTTTAAACTTTTTAGCCCTCAAACAAAACATTTAAAAAAAAGTTTGTTTTTGTTTAGACTTTTTTCTTCATTTTGGACATATTTATTGCAACGAACAAAAAACATGTGTTCTTACCATAGACTGTATAAAGAAGTGGACTAAGGGAGTGTGACGTCACTACGTCATAGCGTAGCAAATTTGCAGCCGAACTCTGACCACGAGTATCATAGCAACCAAAGAGCCAACCTGGAGCGAGGTTGTTGAAGGTAACGCCCCTCCCTGCCTGTGCCGCTGGTTTAGCAGGGTGTGGGCACTTAGCAGCGCTGTCAGTCAAACCTGTTGCTAACGCTAGCAGGAGCGACCTCGGAGAAAGAAGACCGCTGATTTGTCTGTTATTAATGTTCATATTTGGATTTGCGGACACAATAGCGAAATAAAAATACCAGGATCATGTAGAATGGGTCACAGAGAGAGGGGTGACAATTTTTCAATGTAAAGTGAAGATGATGGAGCCGGAAGCGCGCCCAAGCTCACTTCCTATTTGAAACGTGGCAGCTAGCACGTTAGCTATGTCTATTTATACATGTCTGTGGTTCTTACTGTAGGCGGGCTTGCATTTCCACAAACCTGACAAACTTCCTTTAGCTATAATATTCAACAGTATAAAATATTATAATAATAATAATAATAATAATTTTTAAAAACTTTATTAGAAGGATGGTAAATGGTCACATTTTTATATAGCGCTTTTCCACCTTCAAGGCACTCTTCATCAAGGAAGCACTCACCCACTGGGGGTGGGGTAAGTGTCTTGCCCAAACACCATGATAGCATTCATCTGTGAGAGTTAGAATCGCACTGCCAACCTTTGGGTCAGTGGATCTGACCGCTCAACCAATCATGTTTATGTCGAGAGCGGGATTCGAACCACCAACCTTCGAATCAGTGGACAAACACAAACACAAATCTTCTAATACTCGCTGCCTTATCCTTTATTATATAGTGAGCTATGTTGTGTTCTCAGATGGATGTGGGGGAGTCAGTCAGCTTCCCCAGTTATTTGATTTTAAAGAAACTCTTTTTTACAGTGTATCCATAGGGCAAAGCCGTGTGTAAATATGCAGAGCGGCAGGCCCGGATAGATCGGAGCAGAGAGATGGGTAGTTTAGGATTCAAAGGAAAAAAGGGAAAGATTAACAAAGGTGATGTGGTCCATGAGAATGTAGAGCAGTGGATTTGTGTAGAGTAGAAAGAGGAGGGAGGACAGAGAGAGAGTGAGAGTAAAATCAGAGAAAGAGGGAGAGATGGGAGAGACAGAGAGCGACAGAAGGAGGAGAGAGAGGGGCTGTGATTGATGCCAGGCAGACAGGGCCTTTTCTCCAGAGCAGAACCACTCCAGCACTGGACCCGAGCCAGAACGCTGCGGCCCCATCGCATGTGTGTGGATATAATATGGGATTATACAAAGCGCTTAGCTCTGAGCACTCACATAGACAGGTGCAGGTGATGCCGGGATTTTTAGCATTGCACATACAGCCTGTAACTGTGTATGTTTATGTAACAGATATGCCACATCAGGGCTGTGAATGTGCTCTCTCTGCAGTCAGTATTTGCTCACTTTCAAATGTGAAACATGAACCTGTAATGTCTTGAACCAAAATATTCACTGTCATTCATGTTTCAGTGGCCTATGTCTCTATGCCCATGCAACTCCATATTAAAGTCATCCAACAGGTATCTGACAAAGACATGTTTAACTTTAATTGCATATACTTTAATTCATTATATGAGCCAGAAGTCCTTTAGGTGTATCAAAGAATAAAAGCCTGCAGATACCACGGCAGCCATCTTGTGACTGTAGGAAGAGCCAAGTTTTTGTAGTGAGTTAAAAAAACAAAGGCTTTGAGGTCATAGTGGAGTCACACAATGAAATGTTGAATTGCATAATAGCCCCATTTGTTAGACTATTCTCTGTTATTACATTACATTATACATTTAGTAGAGGGCGACAGTAGCTCAGTTAGTAGAGTGTTTGTCCACTGATCCGAAGGTTGGCGGTTCAAATCCCACTCTCGAAATAAACATCACTGGTAGAGCGGTCAGATCCACAGGTTGGCGGTGCGATTCCAGCTCCCACAGATATGCTGCGTTGTGTCCTTGGGCAAGACACTTACCCCACCTCGCCCTCAGTGTCTGTGTACACTGGTGTATGAATGTGTGTGTGAATGGGTGAGTTGTTCCTTGATGTAAAGCGCTTTGAGTGGCTTGAAAGTGGAAAAGCGCTATATAAAAATGTGACCATTTACCATTTAGTACACAGGCTTTTGTGAAGAAAAAAAGGTATTTTCTAGGTACATTTATATGGTCATTCCTGGAAAATATAAAATATAACAAAAACATCTGCTGCTGTTATTCCATATAAAAACAAACACACAATTTTGCCATTTCAATTCCTAAAGTGACTTTTAGCAACACTGATATGCAACACATTATTTTTTATAACAATATTTACTGTCGGGAAATTTTAAATTACAATTTAAGTGTTTCACAACTCACATTCTCCTCAAGCGCAAAAGCATAATTTAGTCAGGCATCTCTGGCACATCCCAATTTGTAACAGATTGCTTCATCAAGTCTTGGCAGGAGAAAAAAATAAAGAAATCAATGTTTGAAAAACAAAACTAAAGCTATGTTGAGCCTGAGATCAGTTTTAAATCAAAATCATCAGCCTCACTTTGGGAGTAGCAGACTTAATTAAGGGAACTGTAAAGTAATTATGATTCTGTCAAATGGGAATACTGCAGAACAAAATGCAAAATGGAAAAAGAAAAGAAAACAAAACATGGAAATCCAAACAAAAATACATTGTTTTTCTGAAGTGAACATTATTGGGAGACTGCTCACGCATAATATGTTATATGTATGCTCTACAGTTACATACATGTCCACACCGTAAATCCGTAAGTAAACCAGCCCTTTTCTCTGTCCCTCTCCACTTGGTATGCCTGCTGGATGTGAGATCTGTCTTTTGGAGCTGACATTCATCCACCTGTTCCTTAACCTGTGCACTCTGACATTTCACAAACCCACCAGACTAAAGCCAGCCACACCGATGAAAAATGTCTCCCAGTGTCCTCATATCCGCCCAGAGGGAACAAGTACTCACAGGCTGTATAAGGAAAAGTACTGTTACTGTAACACAAGTACATCTCTCTTTATATTAGCCTACTTCTACAAGGCTACTGTGGGCTACTTATTTAACTGCTCATACCCACATTGTTACTCCTATACATCAGCAAACTGACATGGCTAACCTATTGCTAATCCAATAGTATCGAGCTCTGTTATTAAAGTATTTTTTATTGTCCCTGTAGGG
>KN482559.1:0-36820 GCA_000787095.1 Periophthalmodon schlosseri | reverse complement strand
AGGGAAATGTGTCGCCTCCAATTGAGCCATCCTTCAAGGACACTGCAGCAACCTGTCAGGAACAGTGGACCACGGCAGGAAACCATTTCCATCTTAAGGCACATTCACAATTAGTTCACTCCCGGTTTGAGACTAGTATAGTTGTACTGTAGATTTGGTCCTGTTTTAGTCCTGGTTTAGTCCTGGTCTAGACCAGATTTAGTTCTGGATCTGATCCCTTTTTCCTGTGGTGTATGTGTAAATGTGAGTGCACCCTTTGTCCTGGACCACCAAGATGGATGATGTGTTCCTATTCTGCATGTTTTGTGTTGATGGGCATGCAAACGCTGAACCCAGGACCTTCTTGCTGTGAGGGGAGAATGCTAGACACCATGCTGCCTACAGTTACTGTCTTATTACTACTGGTGCTATTCTGATTAATAATACTGCTAATAATACATGATATATAGCACTAGCATTACTAATACTATAACAAATGCTGCTGGCTGCTAAGGTAAACAATTAAAATGCATAAACACCCACCATTTAAATCACCAAACAAACGGGCGCCCACGCGTTACCCTGATGTCCTGTAATGTGCGTCTAGACTGCCATAACTGCAGTAATTGCAGCTCAAACATGGCTGAATACATCACTGATGTTGACTTCAATCAAATCAAATATTATTTTAATCAACCTGCTCGCTGAACACGGAGCAGTTCTCATTCAGTGGGCTCACGCTGGACCTGTTTGGTGCTGCAAATAAACACTGTTGTTTAATTAGTTTCTTCATGTCGGTACAAAAGCAAAGTGGGGCTGCCAGCACAGAGTAAATATCTTATCAACACAACTTATTATGAGCCATGGTCCAGCTCTAAGCCAGCTTCACTGTGGTTTGTTTATAAAGTCAAACCTAATGCTGGACTGAGTTTGTTAAAGGGCCTGTTTTCCATGTATTTGAACAAAATTTGTCTTGCCCCAGTACAGATATACACTAGAAGCAGCTCTTGAGGTCAAAATAAGTCTGTTTGCATCAAATTATAAAACATTAATATGCTAAAAAAGAGCTTTATAAACTCATTGCAGTGAATAATTAAGAAGGTGCATGCATAAGCTAAGTGAGGAACTTTGGATCACTGCAAACCATTTGAAATGAACTAGTTCTGTTTTTCATGTTTTTAAAACAGTAAAAAGTCAGGTACAGCACCTTGAATGTTGCTGTCTATCGTGTTTACAGTTGGTTGTACTCTTTTTTAAATGTCTTAACGGATATTCACATTTCACAAGGTCAAAGGTGAACCAGCTTCACAGAGCAGTAAAGGACATCATGTTCATTTAAATGTTTCCATTCAACACAATGACTCAAACAACAAAGGCCATGTCTTTTAATTTGAATGCTCCTTTTTAGAGTAAATGTGATCTTCTGGTGTTTTAGCTTTATGCTCACAAAAAGGACTCAATCAAAGTGCCACTTAAGTTATAACTATATGTGATTTTTGGGTGATTTTTGTTTTTTGTCTTTTCTATGAACTGGCAGTCGTCCACAGTGCACACGCCAGAACAGCCATATGACTACTAATGAATGTAAAAAGAAATAATACAAAATAATCTAATCTCTCATATCTCTCAAAGATCGGTTGGTAACAAAAGTAGCAACATTCACGTTCGTGCTGCCATCTCGGATCATCTTTCATGTTTTTTCTTGTTTATAACAAATAGCGACAGATGGAGAGTGATAATTGAGGTGAAAATTGTATTTTTTTTCTTTGCCAAAGAATAGAACAAATTAGAAAAGGCAAAATTTGTCCTTGGTACATTCTTGAGAACTATTTTATTTTCATTTTGCAGTTCCACCACTACACTGCTGCTTAATGCATTTGACTCACAGAGAGAACTTGTTTGCCTGTTAATGTTAAAGTGTTTTGCACCTCACCTAAAATGAAAATCAAACCAAAGCACTTAAACTCATTGATCTTCCTTCTGAGCCATTCGAGCTGTATATTGAACTATTTTTCACACAACCCTGTCTGCTGCCATGTTCTTTGTACTTGGGATGTTTTATGCATGTTTTACAAGCCCCGAGCCATACCTGCCTTTGTCTTTGCCTTGCTCCTACGATCACTGTAAACACCTAAAACAAATGTTAATCAAAGAATAACCAGCACAGTTGATTAACATAGTGATGGCGGCAAAGTACTGATGTTCTGAGGCCTTTTTAAAGACAAAGCAAGTCTAATGGGAGTTTCAGATCTTTTGTGTTTTGATCAAAATGAGCCTTGTTAATACAATATAACGGGTTGAAAATGAGACAAGGGAGCCCCATTCATACCGAAATTAAAAATGTAAGTGCTATTTAACGCATTTCTGTGGACACCCATAGAGCGGGCAGGGCTTTTCTAATTATACCCGTGATGTATTATTATGAACCACCGTCTTGCAGTCTTTCCATTCTTGCCTTCTTAATATTCATTCATTCTCTACTGCCAGAGGTCAATCATAAAGACAACTCCAATCTTTATTCATGTGCCCATTCAGGTGGAGAGCTCCTTTTCAACGCCACTTCCTGGAAATTGCCATCATTGTGTTTTTTGGTATAATTACTGGTGCAAAAACACAACAGCCCTTCTGCGTCTATTGTTCAGAGATACTTTCCATCATAATGAGCCATTTCTCACTGACAGAAAATTGCAGAAAGAAGCCACTCAATGCATGGCAAAGAGTCTCCAAATGGCACATATTAACAGGCCAGTACTGAGTTTGCACTATTAGCAGGCAATTTGCTTAAACAGACTTTTATGGTGGGGGTAAGAGGTTAATTCTCATCACTCATGCCCGGGCATACACTGGGTCATTTATGGCAGCAAATTAGGTTTAAAATGAGGTACTTAAAGCTGTAATGTATGCTTGGAGATGAACAGTCGGTGTCATTGGCCATTGTTATGTTTGTCAAGTTTGTGGGATAGTATAGCTTTCTGTAAAGACGTAAAGTGGAAGACTTGTTTTCACTAGGGTCGCTGCGATACTGATATTGGTCTCGGCAAAATGTAGGGTGACCATATTTTCAAAACTGTAAACTGGGACATACCCGGGTTGGGATGGTTGGTGTAAATAAAACTGTGAAAATAGTGCGTAGCATGGTCCATTCTCCACACACTTGTCGGTAAGTATATAATCTGGGGGATTTCTGTCGAAGAATTTTTTTTGCCTTATGGTCATTTTCTAGCACGTTTTTCTGTATTTTAGCTAAACAAATGACAATATATTGCCCTGTTTACTGCTGACGGGTATCAAATTAGTCAAAAATAGGGATAAATCTGCTGAGACAGGGGACGCAGGGCTCAAAACTGGGACTGTCCTGGGTAAATAGGGACGTCTGGCCGCCCTAGGCAAATGCTCTGATACCGCATATTTTTCAGGTATTGAGCACTAAGACCAAATCACCGATCTCATACCACTTTGTATTTCCAGAATGAGGACCTGTAGATGCGAGCACTGCCGCTGTTGATGTCTGTGGCTAATGCTACACGCTAATGCCCAGAGCAGGTTAAATGCAGACTTAAAACACGCTAATAATGACAGAAAAGACACTTGTGTTACCTCTTTGATACCTTCATTTAGCCTTTGGAGTGGACACTGAACTTGGAGTGCAGTCCAACAACAGCGCTAAGACAGACTTTTATTACTCTGCATAATTAGCCATGTGTTCCAAGGATGAGTATCTTTTCACAGGTATCACTGCTGTTTTTATCCACACTCTGTGGTAGAAAGTGACCAAGTAGAAAAAGTAAAAGTGCTTACATCAGCACAACTTATCAAGACAACTATACGTTTAACTCTAACACTTTAGACCTCAAAATCTCTTTTATTCTTGTGGATTTTCTTTAGATATAGCCTTTTACTAGAGTTATTTTTTTACTCTTGTACTGTAACAAAATTGTGTAGCCTTACTCTGCTTCTTCACACTATGCGGTATTGGACTGGTAACAGTATCAGCGAGTACACTAAGGCCAAGTACTGGTATCAGATCAGATCCAAAAAAAAAAAGGTATTGGAACAACCTTAGTTTTCACCAAGCTATAGTACAAATTTGAAGTTTGTGTCACAAGATGGTGGATTGAATGATTACAAGAAACCTGTTGTGGCTGAATAAGAGTGCAACGATTATGAAGATGAAATTGCAGATGAGTGCAAATGTAGGTTTAGGTTAACAATTTATACAAAATAAAACCTTGGCATCAGCAAAATAAGCCAATAAATAAACAAAAGCCATAAATAAAAGCTATAGCTAAAACAGGCTATGGAAGTATTAAAAGCAGCTGGAACGGGTAACACTAACAGTCTGCTACAAAGGGTAAACTAAAGGTTGGAAAAAGGATAAAAGTCCATGACCTTCAGAGCCAATAATGTTCAAAGCGACTGGGGCAGCCAGCAGATACAGTGTGGCTTCTTCAGACCCTTCTCTTCCAGCTCCACCTACATTACAGCAAGGCCAGTACCAAACCACTCCACTTTAGCGCCGGACTGTCAGTCACAGAGCGACGCTAGTTCAAGGTTTCTTTCCTGCACACAGCTCCATGTAGTTCACTTCACTGTGCTCTCTCTCCATTGTTTTTGTGTACACAAGCCCACGCCTCATTCAGCTCCTCCTCCACACCAATGCCATCAGTGGGTCTTCCTAGCACACACACACGCACACACACGCACAAAGGCCAGCACATCCCTGCCACACACACAACCCTCGGGCCATAAGTACCCACTGTGAGCTTCTCGCTTTAACACTGCTGGAGGTGGAGAAGCTAAAATATTATAATAAAAGTGAACAAATGCAAAGAGAACACATAAAAGAAACTCATAAAATTAGTCCCACTTGTGCCATGTCACATTTGGAAATGTGGTTGATTAGAAACTGTTAATTACTATCATGTGGGAAAGCACATATAATTAACATCAGCAGAAAATAGTAGTTTTTGCTTTTTAACACAATAAAAACATAATTACTAATTGTTTGGAGAAATGAAAAATCCAATGTTAATGTGTTAGCTTTTAAATAAACTTTAGTGACCTTCTTGTGTCCGAGTGACAGGTCGCACTGCCCTCAGCTTTATGTGCTCTGCCTCTGCTGCATAAATGGGAGACACAGACGGTGACATGGAGATGGAGCTACATTTATGATGTCATGAAAGGCAATTAAAAAGGACAGCATTACTTTTAGCACTATCCTCAAACAATGACAAAAGTGTCTCATAAATGTGCAATGTTAACTGTCTGGGCCCATCATTCAACATAAAAGCAGCCTATAGGCATAATGTGTCCATAAAGTGAAGAAACACTTCACACGGCAAATCAAAAAGGAAAAAGTCAACTCAACTTGACCAAGTAAAGTAAAGTCCTGACAACAGCTGGTCTGTCTCACATTGTGCCAGCAGAACTGGTAACATCGAGCCATTAAATACACTAAGAATATAGAAATGTAAGGCAATTATTATTACCAAATGTGCCCGAATGTCCCCCCTAGCCCCTAACCCCCCATTCACCACACAGCCTTGTACTCTTTAGCGGACTCTATCTCAGCCTTGTACTCTATCTATCGGACTCACTCATTCACAGAGTGATTCGGACACACACCTCACTACATTCGGGTCACATAACTCTGGCGTCTGAGTGAAAAAAAGTCTGCTAAACTCCGATAAAACTTGATTTGATTGATGGGCAACGGTAGCTCAGTTGGTAGAGCGTTTGTCCACTGATCCAAAGGTTAGTGAATCGAATCCCGCTCTCGACATCAACATGGTAGGGCAGTCATATCTACTGACCTACAGGTTAGTGATACCAGCTCCCACGGATGAATGCTGAATGCTATTGTTCTGTCCTTGGGCAAGACACTTAACCCACATCGCCCCCAGTGTGTGCAAACACTGGTGGTGACCCCTAAATAGTGCCCTAAGTAAGGAATAGTGTGGACATTCGGACACGGCCTATATCTATATAAACCGTATTTTTTAAAACGATCAGTTGATTTTTTTTGTCCAGTTGTTTTTTTTTGTCAAAAGTGGCATGAATAACTTTTATATGGTTTATGTTTTAATCAATATCAAAGTCAACAAATAATACACAGACAAAAGCCTATATATCCTAAATAAATGACCTGGAGGTGAAATAAAGTTGGAGGATATGTAGAAGTCTCTGCTCCGAGTTCTCCAATCCCATAGTGCAGATTTATATTGGCCCGGACAGTCTTGTTACAGGCTCCTGTGCTTCTTGCTTTACAGAGCAAATAAAAGGCAGCCATAATTAAGACTAGCAAAGGTATAAATCTTGTATGTGAATGGCCCATTGCACACATCGACCGTGCAAGTAATTTACATGGTCCTTGGAGAATTGGGCTCAGAGTTTGGCTTTGACACTCTCAAAGGTAGTGGAGAAAAAAACAGCCATATGCAAAAAAGTATTTATGTTCAAATGCACAAGTTCATAAATATAAAAGTAACTATTTATACATGCTTTTGTGCGCTGCCGTACGGAATACAAAACAACAATGTCATGTAGGTCTCCAGATGAATTGCTAGAACTAAACGGCTCCCTTGTTTAATAAATACGTTTGGATGTACTTTTTATTCCCAGCAGTTTTGAGACGTGTGAGCTACCTTTTAATGTTGACAGTCATTTTTAATCATACTGTTTTTGCAATGTTGCTATTGTAAATGTTTGCATCAGTAAAGGTCATGGTTGCACTTTGTAGATCTTCAATAAACTTAATTAACTCAAACTCACTCAAGTGTAAAATTAGACACATATTTGCTTGTCACAGAAATAGTAAAAAAAAATATGCAGACCTGTGTATTCTTCAGACTAGGAACATTTGCAGGAGTAGATTCAAAGCTGGTACACAATTTGACCCATTTTCAAATCCTGACACCTACACACCAACTTCAGGGCAACATGTTCACCATTCTATTTCTGCTGCAGTATTGGCTCTGTGCACAACAGCGCCCGGCAACCTCTCTGTTAGCGTCACTACTTCCTGTCCAATTCTATCTCTATGACGTTTTTGCAGATTCACGCTAAAATGAATAAATATTTAAAGATAAGGCAGTGGACAGGAAGCTGCGGGTGGATGTCATGGGAACATGTTAAACACTACACAGATAAAATGAATACTTCACCGGAGGACACTTCTGTGTTTAGAAAGAGATGTTTGTGTCTAAGTGCTAATGCTATCGCTAATTTTGAGGCATATTAAATATTAAAACAAGACCACAAATTGAAGTATTCTGCATATAAAGATAACTGTGTAGTTTTTATTTTAATTATTTAGAATTTTAATAGGTTTAATAAAAGTGACTGTTAGCTTTGAGACACAGTGAATGACCCTTTTGAACCAGTTCTTTGTGTAATTTACTTGTATAATGCATCTTCCACTGGTTATAATCGTATATATGTGGTTCATATTTCAACTTTTCCTTATAGTCTGGGTATAAATAATAAGCATCAGATTCTCCTTTGTTGTGTTATGCTATAGCTTGTGTGCATTGCAGTACAAAGGGAGTCTGGATCTGTATAATCAAACCAGCCTGATCGCCGCTGCTGAGCTCTGTGCCATTGTCCGCAGCACAACAACAGGATTAAAGCGGGTGCTCTCTCAGACCGGCCACATGCAGCCACAGGGAGCCAGCGCTGGCCTTTTACATTTGCATTGTATCAAACAGGCTTTGGACACAGGCCCATAGGACCTGCACAGTTTGATCAGGTAATGTGTACATGAAGCACTGAAGGTGTTTGGAACAACTTATGTCCTCCTCTGTTTTCACTTTAAGCACACTTGATCATAGTCCAACGGGCTTTGAAGTTATAGTGGTATAGAATCCATTTTACCAACTCAAACAACTGGCTATGGTGTGAACTTCGATCAAACCTGTGTGCCGTGGCGGAAATGTGTTAAAGTTACATGGCTAAATACTCAATTACAAGTTCAAGTAATGCTGCCAAAACAATACTATTCAATGTACTAAAGTTATTGTTCTAATGCAATATTAGTAGAATTTTAGCTTTAGGTTTAATCCAAAATTTGATATATTTAGCTCTTTAATGTTGTGTAATCCACATATTCTCTGAGCTAAAGGCAACCAGAGCAGGTGTTGCAGTGTTGCTGTGTGTTTGTTGGTATAGAAATGAGCAGAGGCAGCGTTGGGACGATTGGGACTTGTGCTACTTACTAACTCCCATGATTTTAAATGGAAGTACAGTGCAATTACATGGCAGGGATTCTACTCAATTAGAAGCACAGGTTTAAAAATGTTCCCAAAAAGGTTAAATTATCTCAAAATCTACTCAAGTATAATAACATGTAATGAGATACTTTCCATGAATGAATGAAGCACCTAGTCAGCAGAGCAACAGTGACTGAATTGCTCACATATAAAAGCAAAGGTTGTGGATACAATTCCCACAGGAGTCACATATTATTACTTGTCTTTATGAATGTGCTCATTGTGTGGTTGTTGGGTGGTCAAACATTCTATTCACCTTATTCCAGAAGTTGCCTTGGGCGCCGCCATCGTCATTCGGGTTGTATTATTTTGCAAAGGGGTGACTGTCTTAACTGCAAATAAGTCCTAAAAAGACTAGAGAGCCGTTTTAAAGCCTTTCAGAGAATCGGTGCAGTGTTGACTTGTTGATGCACATGAACATTGAACATTTTACACAAATCAGCCTACTTTATATCATATTTTAGCGGCAAAACTTTTCCCAAATTTTCCATTGAAATGAATGATATTCTCGCTTAACCGGAAGCGCCACCAAAAAGAAAGTGAGGTTTAGTAGTATTTAGAGGCAAAAGTGGGCAGGGCGTAAATAGGTTAATATTTATTGATCATAGACTGTATAAAGAAGTGGACAAAGTGAGTGTGATGTCACCCATAGCGTTCGGCTCCAGTCAAATGAAGCTCATCGAGGCTAGAGCAGTTATAGGGGCCAATTTGGAGCCGAGTTCCATATTAGGAATTCCGACCACGAGTATCATAGCAACCAAAGAGCCGAAGCTGTTGAAGGTAATGCCCCTTCCCACTTGCACTGCTGGTTTGGTAGGGGACGGGCGCTTAGTAACTCTGTCAATCAAACCTGTTGCTAACGGTAGTGGGAGTGATCTCGGGAAAAGAAGGCAGCTGATTTGTCTGTTATTAATGTTCATGTCTTGTGTTACATAGTCAATAGCAAAATAAAATAACAGGGTTCATGTCTTGTGTTACATAGTCAATAGCAAAATAAAAATAACAGGATCATGTAGAGCGGGTCAATACAAACATTTTAAGACCAAAATGATGAGTCTGACAGCAGCAGTTATGGAGAGAGGGGTGACAGTTGTAATGTGAACTGGAGCCAGAGTCGATGGAGCCGGAAGCACGCCCATGTTCACTTCCTATTTGGAATGCAGCGGCTAACAGGTTAGCTATGTCCATTTATATATACAGTCTATGGTATTGACAGTAGCAGTACAAACACTGGTGGGTCTAGCTGTATTAATGACAGCAACGGCTAAAGAAGTAGATGACAAGTAAATTCAGCCCATTTTAGTTTTGCTTTATACCTCTAATCCAACAGTTTGACAACGCCATAACCACACAAATAGAAAATAGAAAAGTAAAATTGCAGCCTCTGTAACAAGTCTGTTCGTAGCTTCAGGAACAAGGTGTCACATGCACCATATGGCGAACACTGAACATTCAGCCATTACTTCATTTATAGCCCTTTTCATTGCATGCATTTTCAAAGTTTCCCACCCTCATATAAGTGGCATTCCCCGTTGCCTCATTTTCTTATGGCCACGTCCCCCTGCGTAGACTGCAACAAGCTGATCCAAGGCTGAGTTCAGAGCTCCATCTTTACCCCCACTAAAGGTGTTAACACTGCCGTTTGAAGGTGCTCCTAATTGGGTTCGGATAAAGATGGGGGGTAGTTGTTCCAGTCGGTCGTTTGAAATCCTCCCCTCCTGATTTGAGGAGGTGTAAAGAGGAGAAAAGAGCGCTTTAATTGATCCCCCAGTGGTGTATGGAACTCAGGATCCTCAGATAAAGGTGGAGATGTTAAGCAGGCACAGCCACCAGCCTACAGATGGTGGAGAATCCACATATATATAATACAAAAATAAAAGAGTTAGAAGTCACTTTCCTTTAATCATTTCTCTAACTATAGAAACACAGAAACCACCTACGTCTTGTACTACAATTGACAAACGTTTAACCAATTAAAGCTTGTTGTGCTTCTTGCTTCTGGTAAAAGACTTATACTAGTTATCCTTTAGATTCTTATGTACAAACCATAGACTGTATGTAACTTGCTAGCCAGCGCGTTCCAAATACGAAGTGAGCTTGGGCGCACTTCTGGCTCCATCGACTCTGTCTCCAATTCACTTTACATTGGAAAACTGTTGCCCCTCTCTCTGTAACTGCTGCTGTCAGGCTCATCATTTTGGTCTTAAAATGTTTGTATTTATTTATAATTCAAGATATGAACATTAATAAGAGACAAATCAGGTGCCTTCTTTCCCCGAGTTCAGTCCTGCTAGCGTTGGCAACAGGTGTGATTGCTCCCTGCTAAACCAGCGGTGCGGGCAGGAAGGGACGCTACCTTCAACAGCCTCACTCCGGATTGGCTCTCTGGTTGCTATGATACCCGGGGTCAGAATTCCTAATATGGAACTTGGCTCCAAATTTGCCCTTATAACTGCTATCCTCCATGAGCTTCATTTGACTGGAGCTGAACGCTATGGGTGACGTCACACTCCCTTAGTCCACTTCTGTGTACAGTCTATGGTACAAACCTGTATTTGTTTCATACCTTGTCAGTTTCAGCTGCACTGTCGCCTTCCTCAGAGGTTTCACGTAATATTGCTGTGATGTGTCCGGTCAGCTGATTTAAACAGATTTTAGCGTTGTCTTCCTACTTGGAGCAGTAGCACGGCAGTGCCATCTGCAGTCTGACTTCTTCAGGACTATATCCCAGGTGTGAGAAAGTTGGTACGCCCCTGTGCATATTGAATCCAGAGTATAATTAAATATAATATCAAGTATAATTGGGACGACTGTAGCTCAGTTGATAGAGTGTTTGTCTTCTGATCCAGTTTGAATCCCGGTGTCAACATCATCAGTAGAGCAGTCAGATCAACTGACCCACAGGTTGGCTGCGTGATTCCCGCTCCCACGGATGAATACTGCCGTTGTGTCCTCGGGTGTCTGCGTACACTGGTGTATGAAAGTGTGTGTGAATGGATGAGTGGTTCCTTGATGTAAAGCTCTTTGAGTGCCTTGAAGGTGGAAAAGCGTTATGTAAAAATGTGACCATTTGCCATTTAATCAACACAAGACCCAATGAACCTAATCAGACTAGACTTGAACTAGTATTTTGTTATTCATTAATTTTTAAGGACTCTGGTTTTCAATTACCAAAGACTACACTGACTCCACTATGGCAGATGGTTTTATTCTGTAAAAAAGTGTGTCCAAATTTAGTTATGTTGGGACGTTTCATATCACGATTGATCCAGTAGTTTTTACCGTCACTGTTACATTCACAGCGCTCAGTATTTATACATCCACACAATGAAAAGTGATTTGTTCAGCACGGACAGTTTTTTTTTTTTCAATTGTATGCTTGCTGGTTACTTTTTAAACTTTTTCACAATTATTGCTAGAACTTTTGTAGTTTTCTCATAAATGAGTCATGTCTGTGTTTCTGTGTTTTGTCCCATAAGAGCCATGTGCGTCACTGTATAACACTCTGGAATGACAGCTGATTACAGAGTCAATATGTGCAGGTATTGGTGAACATGTGTTACTTGAGATTTTGTCCAACTGTACACAGCACAGTTAATGAGGGCTAAAACTTCTGCTGAAAACATTGCTGTAGACAAACACAGTAATAAAAATTACACAATATAACGATAACTAGGCCTGTCACAATTACAAATTTTGAAGTTCGATATATTGCTGTAGTAAATATAGACGATAAACGATAATACGGAAACTAATGTATGCCCCTGACATCCATAATAATAACCCAAGAGCAGATTTAAACCACAAAAACTATTCTAAATCTACAACATTGTTAAACAGCCATGAGCTGCAATAAATAAACAGCAGAACGAAACACTTTAGCCTTGGTTTGTACAACATTGTTAAACAGCCATGAGCTGCAATAAATAAACAGCAGAACGAAACACTTTAGTCCTTGGTTTGCATTTGTAATGAGTCATAGAAGTTATTTATTCAACTTTCTACAGCTCGAATCTTATCATATTGCCAAAAAATAACCAAAAATGTCCCAGTGCTGCAAAGAAAACATACACACGAAATATTTCCCCCCCAAAAATATTGTTCTGTCTAACATATATTGAACAATAAGTTAATATAGTGATCATAATACGTAATCAAAACATAATTAAATAAGGTGTAAGAAAATAACTGAAGACCGAGATTAGAATCAAATTAGCAGTTAATTTCAAATAGAAAACAGCCGTCTTATTTGAACTCTGGCCAATGTAACCACGGGTGCTTCACATACTTTTTACTCATGGACAGCTTGTGTAATAAACGACGCTTCTTGTACAGTATATAGCCGTACCCTATTAACAAATGAATGGCTTGACCTGTGCTAGAGCCTGGCAGGTGAAGGTTAACAATGAAATAGTGATGTTGTTATCCTCCGCTGCGCTGCATTTCTCCATCCTCGCAAGCAATTCAATTAGACATAAAATACAGATGTAATCCAACATAATGGCAAGTCATACTCTTTATGTGTAGAGCTGGAAAACATTGTGTGGTTAATACATGGGAAAGGGCCACGCTGGTAGTTTTTAGTGAGTGTCTTTATGCCTGTGTTTGTGTGTTGTGGGTAGGGCGATCCACTGTGGGCATGATTGGTCTGTTAGCATTGAAGATAGAAGAGGGGTTGTCAAATTTGTTTAGGAAATGTGTTTTTGCAAGCCTCTCTCTCAAAGTCACTTTCTATTTAGATGCATGCTGCTGATAAATCAGTTAGTTTGCATGTAAATTCGCTCCCTTGACACTTCACAATTTCATCCACCTTAGTCGTGAGCCACACACCCAGCGTGTTATTAAACTCTTCCCTAGATAAATAAAGGCACATATAAGTACGGTTGATAAATGAATTCTTAAATACAACTTTGGACGTCTTATTTTTTCTATTCTCTGTAGAAATCGGCTCTAATCATCCACTTAAGTCTTGGGCACAGAGGAATAAGAGGAAAAAAAAATCTAGCTTTTTCTATCAGATTCTAAATCAAACGTAGCATAGAAGGATGGTGGTCCTTTGGGGATGTGGAATCTCATCATGTGAAATAGGCGCAGCATCACGCCCTGGTCTCAGCAGTTCAGGTAGGAAAAAATCCTATTACAAGTGACAGGGAAATAACCATAAACACATTTACAATGCCTTTTCGCTTTGCACTCAGGCTTGCTCATTATTTTCGGCCTCACCCATATCTGCATTCTCCTCCATCTTTATTCACTCTTATCACCTGCAATCCCAGCTGTTCTTCCTGTCTTACACGATTAGTCATTGCCTAATTGCAGAGACCCTTCCTATATATAACCAAATGCCATCATTAACTTCCATTCTGAATCTAAAGTCAATATGGCTAATAAGGTACAGCTCTTTTCATTTTAGTCCAGGTGCCCTTCTTGATACAAAGCAGTGGCTGAGTGGCTAGCACTCTTGCCTCACAGCTAGAAGGTTCCAAGTTCGACTCCCAGGCCTTTTTGTGAGGAATTTGCGTGTTTTGTCCTGGCTCAACCCAAAAACATGCACAATAGGTAAAATTCTCCATCTAAGCCAGTCCTGACCAAGTCCAGCTCAAGACCTGGAGATGGGTCCCCACTGCTCCTGACAGGTTGCCCCAGTGACGTTGAAGCATGGGTCAAATGCAGAGATCAAATGTCCCTACGGGGACAATAAAGTGTACCTTAACCTTAATTATTCCACAATTAAAATGTTCTAATTATTGGTGGTTTTAAGTATATTATTTTCTACAGAAAGCGGCGCCGTTTAACATTAACTGAGACCCTTTTCACTCTTCTAATTCTAACATAATAGAATAAAATGATTGACAACACCTTAAGCTCTTATATTTGCACTGTGTCTCTGTTGCTATGCAAGTTAAGTGCATAAATACATAAAACCCAGCATGCAACGCTATCATCTCTACCTCACAGTGATAACTCCATCAGCCCTTCTTTCAGTCACTGCGTGCACAAAAACACTCTCACATGCTTAATTCATTACCTTTGAAAAGAGCAGATTAGAGAGAAGACGGATTAGAAACGCAGTCACTTCTTACTAATTAACGACAGGGAGCTTTGAATGGTGGAAATAATGAGGCTACTAGAATCTGTGTAGCTTTTGAGAATGTCTTAGGATCTTAAATGTCAAAAAAAATCACACCTCAAACTGGACCGCTCTCATCTTTCAATGCAGTTTGGAGATGTAGTTTTTTTTTTTGTTTTTTTTTATCCACAACATTAAATTGGGCAGTTCTTAACTTGAGTACATCATTGGAGCGTGTGGTATCATCGAGCGGTAACGCCTTCCTGAGTGTTTGATCTGTTACCCTCAGGAAGGTTTTACAGGTCGATGTTAAAGCGCACTGCAAGGCTAAAAAATGCTTTTTTTTCTCCAACAGCTATCAGTGTGCCAAATAATTCTCTGCCATAAATATTGTCTTGCATATGTAGTGTGTCTTGGCTTCACCGCATTGTCTTGTTTGTGTCTGTGTACATCAGTGGGAGTTGTCAGTTGTAATTTCATTATTAGATTTTTAATAATCAATCAATAAAAAGAATCAATAATGGTCCTAAGTTTTGCATTAGAGGTAGATGTGTGTTTTTAACAAGAATCCCTCTGAAATATGGGCTTTCTGACATTCATGCTGGCAGTACATACCTGTTGCAGTTGATTGGTCAGGAAATCAGCAAGATTGGAGTGCAGATGCTTGCTCGTCTGTTTCTTTACACATTTACAGTGTTCAAGAACAGTTTTTTTCTTTTTCCAGGTATTAAAAATTTTAATAAAAAGTTACTTACTGAGTATCAATAATTTTAACTCATTCAGTGTACAATATGTTTAAAACACATGGTCTAGCCTTAGTTGTCAACAATTATAATTTCTGTCCATATGCAGACTTATCACAGACACGGGCAGTAGTCTTCCTGTTTGACGGTTTATTTTGTACCAAGATGGATGCCATGCCAGTCTATGTATACATAAACTGCAGGATTAGTGGCATCTTTTTAGTTAGTGTCATTCTAAATTGTCTAAATTCCAGTTGTAGAAGTTTTCTTTTTAGTATTGCTACTTCAAATGAGTCATAGCATCAGATCAAAGTGGATCAAGGTAATAATGTTTTCTTGGTAAAACAAATTTCTGATACTGTAGTTATTCTACTTTTTTTATGTATATGCATATATATTATGTGAAATGGATTTTTATGCATTTAACCATATTACAACAGTGTTCCCTCATCATTAGTTTACTCAAAGTTGTATTGCATGTTTGAGTAATCCTCTATTGCCCTGCACACATGCTCAGAAAATGTCACTTTTCACCTACCCCCTCTGCTCTATATTTAACTGTATTATTCTAAAAATTCATATTCCAGGCCATACGTCAGGGATCAGAAATGTAATGTAACCATTTTTCAACTATAAAAATATTAAATGAAATCCTTGCTATGGTGAAATGAAAGAAGAGGTGGGGCCTATCAGCTCTGCAGTTTTGAACAGGAAGTCAATTGACCTTTTATCCATTGACTTTTATAGAGCTATAATTTAATACTAAAGTCTCTGATAAAAAAATGAATATGTCTTCTTGAATTGTTGTTAAACCAGGACAGTCCAACTCACATCTGTAATACAGAGTATCCATAAAGTCTCTTTAGAATTTTAAAATCTAATTACAAAGGCAATTGATAAAATATATTAATGAGATTTGTTCTATTGTACTCGGTGATTAGTTTTTAATCACATTGGATTTTTTGTGAGTTCCTCAATCAAACATTTCCAGACTGTTGGATTGGAAGGGATGGACCAGTTCTGTGGCCATCACGTTCACCAGATATCACACCTCTGGATTTCTTTCTATGGGGCTATGTTATGATATTGTGAAGATAACAGATGTGATCGCAACCACTGATGAGGCTATGCTCCAGTGAACATGGCAAGAAATCAAGTACGGTCTTATAGAGGTGTATTAAATGAGGTAAAAAAAACTTTGGGAACCACTGAGCCTGATTAAGATAGCTTATCAGTTGCCTTTGTAATGAATTGTTTCAGTTGTAAAGAGACTTTATGGACACCCTGTATAATTTATGGAGGTGTCCTGTCCAAGAGGAAACTCACAGAGCAGCCAGGAAATCAATATGCATACACGAAAAGCCTTGTCTGACCAGCCAGTCCCTTCAACATCCTGTTTGAATCCAGAAGGGTCTGGAACCAGACCATAGAACGTGACAAACCTCAGTCCTAACTGTGGTCCAACCACAGCCTCTAATTTATATCACGTTGTTTCTCAAATGTGCAAGACATCTCCTCTCAAAAATTCTTGTATCATTCAGAACAAAATATATAACTTATTTTACCTGAGATCAATAAGAGTTTGGTGCTTTGATTGTTGATTCTGAAGAAATCTGCAGTTTCTCTGTCCTTTGTGTGATTTTATTATCCTTTTTCACTCGTAAACGGCCATGTTTGTTTAGACACGAACGTACCATGCGTTTCTCCAATTGGTTAATCCGCCTGTCAGTCACATCTGTCTGAAATCAGGGAGACAGAATATGGTTCCAGACTCACATGTATTTGTAAAGTTTTGCCAGAGTGTGTGGTTTTGGCTGGCCAGGTAACGGAAAGTCCAGTCCAGACCAGAAATCACTTGTAGCTTTGAGGCAAGAGTGCCCTGTCACAATAAATACTGTGTAGACTTATCGTCCAATTTATGTTAGATGGAACAATAATTTTTGGGGTCAATATTTATCGCAGGTGCTTTTTCTTAGAACTAGTTGGGAACTTTTTAGTGATGTGATGTTCATGAATGTGTTGGCTCTTTCGAACGGTTGCTTAACATGAACGACTGGAATAGGATCTCATTTTTTAAAAGAACCGAATCATTTTCTTTCAAATTTGTATGCATTTTTATAATGAACCCTGAACCATCACAACGATGAGCACAGAAGCAGAGCAGGAAACACGATTTTTGAATTATTATTATTGTAGTGCAGTGTTTTATTTACATTATTCATAATTCCAAAGGGTAAACACTCTCCCACTCTCAGTTTGAACCATTTCAAACACATCTGAGCCTTGGTCGTCGTGATTATTTTGTAGTTAAAATTAGTTCTCACATTGGCTTTTGTCATATAAATACATAGTAAAAGAGCCAGTCTTTTGAACAGCTCTTTGAAATGAACAGATCCAAAAGATTCAAATCCCCTAAAAGAGCCGAAAGTCCCATCAGTAGAACTTTTTTGTTATTTTTTCTGGTGTACAATTAGATTTGAGCTGTGGAGGGTTGAATAAATAACTTCTATGACTCATTATAGATACAAACTAACTGCCAAAGTGTTTCATTTGGCTAGTTATTTATTACCGTTTGTGTTTTTTAACCATATTATACAATTCAAATACTTTTTGGGGCCAGTTCTACTACTTGGGTTATTGTGTCAGTGGCATAAATTAGTTTCAATATTATCGTTTATCGTCTATATGTTCTTCAGTAATATATCAAACTTCAAAATGTGTTATTGTGACGTGCTTAGTGCCAACTATTACGCCATTGTGCGCTATAAAAAATTCCAATGTCTATAATGTTAAATGGATACTGTATATTAGAAGTATACGTGGTTTTTTATTGTCCTGCATGATTTGAGTTGTTGTTTTTTGGTTTGTATATCTTCACATATCTTCCACGCTTTGTCTAATGTTGCCTTCACATTCTGGCTATTCTGCTCTGCCCTTGACTCTCTCTTTTTGTGTGTAGCTCTGTAAAAAGCGGTGTGCTTGAACTGGCACGAGAGGCATAATTGTCCCGCTCCACCGCTGCATGCACAATTGGGTCGAGGTTATGCTTCAGGTTGCGTACGCGGCCCTCACAAATGCGCGTTCTGATTGGCTGTTTTTATCCGCCTGCGCTACCCCATGCAAACTAGCACACTTATTACACAATCAGATTAAGCCCGTAGTGTTTATCAGCGTCGTGATTAATGGACAGGCAGGAGAGGAACCAGAGCACGCTAAGGATTCATTTGGGGAGCTGACAATATTTTATGTATTGGTTGTAAATTATGAGGCGTTCACAAAAAGTAAGTGTATGATTGCGGAGGATGTTTTCACTCTAAGCGTTGGTAATAGTGTGTGCGCGTGTGCGTTTTTGTTTCGTTCCAGTTGTGTACGGGGGCCGATGGAGGAGTGGGTTGAGCGCATGCATTTCTAAATTGAAAACGCGACACACCCGTAGCGATGATTTAGTGCTGGGCTACAGAGAGGTATGTGGCCTTCAAACAGTAGAGTGGAGAGAGACAGAGTAGGAAGTGGTGATGCCAATGCAGAGGAGGTACTTTAAACTGATGCACTCTTATGATTTTTAATAAACAGAAGCTGCGGAATTTACTCTGCAATGCATTATGAGCCGTGAGGAGTGTTTATAATGGTTGTTTGGGGGAACTATTGTGGATCAAGTATCATGATGTAAAAATGTGTAAAAGAATAAGTTGAATTTGAAACGCAGTTATCTTTCCTGCGCATACCTCAATGATAAACTGTTTAAAATGCGCTTGTACACTCCTCTAAGCAAACTGGAGTATTTCTACTGGGCCCCTGAGAGCATGTGACTGGATAAGATGCCAGATATTCTATTAGAAGTATTTTATTTCTTTCTTACCAAATCAATTCTGTGCCAAACTTGTATACATAAATATGACTTTCCCTAAAGCAGAAAGTAATTAGTATACTACCATAACAAACTTAGACTTGGACAAACTTTATTGATCCACAAGGGAAAATTGGCTCTGTGCACAGCAGCGCCTGGCAACCTCACTGTTAGCGTCACTACTTCCTGTCCAATTTTATCTCTGTGAGGTTTCCGCTGAGTCACACTAGAATGAGTAGATGTTTAAAGATAAGACAGTGGACAGTGACTTGAGGGTGCGTGCCTCTGACAACACTACACAAATAAAATTAATACTTAACCGGAGGACACTTCTGTGCTCAGAAAGGGAGGTGTTTGTGTCTCAACGCTAATGCTAATTTTGAGGCATGACAAATATTAAAGTAACACCACAAACTAAAATAATCTACATATAAAACAGTTGGGTAGTGTTTAAATTAATAGATTGTAATGTTAATAGGTTGTTTATTTTATATTTTATGCATTTAGTAAAAGTTAGCTTTAGATTTGAGACACAGTGAGCTAGCTAGAATGCTCCTGTGCACAGAGCCTATTACTGCAACCTGGACACAGTAGCTCACACTTTACAATATAACAACAAAGAGCAAAAACAAATGGTAATACAATTTAAAAAAAAAACAAAAAAAAAAACTTTAAGTAGCAAAAATAATAAAGGCTTAAATATACAGATTTGTACAAGCAAAAGTAGCATAATGCAGTAAATATACATTATCTAGGCCATATAGGTGGGGTAGTGGGATAAAAAGAGACCAACAAGCTGCATAAAAGGTAAAGTATAACCATGATAAACAATGTTATGTGCTGCAATGCCTCCTGGGATATAATTTATCCATGTAATGTCTTCAGTTAGAAATTGAACGTGACGTATTATGAAAGCACTTTGAGAGTATTGATCAATTTAGTGTCCACTGCTCCAGAGTAAAAAGCAGCACCTGTTGGATAGCGGGCCTGATAGCCACGATAGCACGGCTAACCTTTTAGCGCAGGCCTGACGCGTGGGAACATCAAGGTTAATTAGCCTCCTGTATGGAGTTAGCGACAGCCCTGCTTTTCTATCATGCCATCAGCCATTACCGCCATCTGGGCTCTCATAACAGCTCGCTAATCCGGGAGCTGGGATGTCTGATTGTTGACAGTAACTCCACAGAGTGCGAGTGGGGGAGATAAGGCAGAGAGGGGAGAGAGGGGGGAGAGGGGAGGGAGAGAGGGGATAGAGCGGAGAAAGAAAGGGGAGCGATGCTTCTGTGTGCCCGCCGCACCTCAGGGCTGGTCTTGGTTCAGCGCTGCCGTCCTCTAGATAAGAAGCAGCTGTATACTCTGTATGCAGATGAACAAGTCAATGAGGGCCACTGTTTAAAGGTCCTATATTACACTAAATCGACTCCTGTGAGCTTTTAGCCATGTTAGAATGTTGTTACCTCCTCAAAATCATTCCCCGAGTTGTGTAGTAATCCTGCATTATTGGGCTGTCTGCATCTCCAAAGCTCAAAACGCTCTGTTCCACCTTGTGATGTCATCTAGTGGTAGTTTTCATGTTAACAGCTACCCTTTACCTTTAGTTCAGTAGAGATTGGCAAATCCGGAGTTGAAATTATCCAAATGATTCTAGTGAAGGTGTATGGAGTTTAAAAGCACAGTATAACAGTTCCTGTATTACCACATGACGTCACAAGGTGGACATCAGAGTGTTTTCTGTTTGAGAGAAGAACTCAGCCTAAATATGCAGGGTTTCTGTGTTAAACGTGTGAATGAAACAAACGACAACTCCGGGTATGTTTTTGATGAGGAAACAGCATAATGACATAGAACAGAAAACAGTATAATATGGGCCCTTTAAGAATAGCAGAATTACAGCATTGTTCAGCTGTGACACATAATACATGGCATTCTGCTTCAACATGTCAGTTAAAAATCAGGGGTAGATTTTTACTTTTACACAATTTACTTATCACACACTCGTAATTTGTAGGCATAACACTTGGTTAGAGTGATTATTGCAGTAGTAGTTTGGAATTTTAAAATGGGCTCTGTGCACAATGGCGCCAGGCAGGTTCCGGTCACTAACAGTCATGCCTAGAGATTTAATAGGGTAGAGGGGGTGACGATATGTTTTATGTCTGCTTTCACAATCAGGTTATGCAGTAGAGGAATAAGAGGACTTACATAGATTTCCAGATCCACAAAACCAGACCACTCCCGTGTTTTTTTAAAATGTGTTCTGCTGCCGATCACTGTCGTCCTCAGCAGATGTTGCCGTTCTGTCTTGTCATATGAATTAATGACTATCTATCTGTGTGTTGATGATGCTCTTCCCAGCAGATGCAGTTCGACTTGTTAGGCCAAAATAAATAATAGAAGCTGACAAATTCCAGCTTGCATCAAGAGCAAACCCTCCAGGATTAAATTGCAGCCCAGTTCAGCATTTTCTTATTTTTTTCTTATTTTTTTCCCATTAGCATGTGGTATGAAATATGTAATAAATATGCTATTAAACATTAGTATCTTCAATAACGAGCGTGTTTATATTCTAAGAATGTCCACAGTCCAAAGTAAAGTAATTACGCTGTTGCTATAGAAAACCAGGGCACCTGAGTTTGATTTGATCAGGCGAGGACAGTAGTAAGTTGTACCAGATGTGACTGTGACAGAAGCTAATATCCATGGTTGAAATTCCACTTCCAGTTTTACAATGAACAATACTATACTGAACAATACTACAATTAGTAGTAGTATATCGTACTTGTGTATGTATTTTCTTTGTATTTTTCATTCGATTATTTTACTTTAAAGGCCCCATATTACGCTCTTTTCTGACCTATGCCATTATGTTGTTTCCTCATCACAAACTTGCCTGGAGTTGTGTTTTGTTTCATTCACACATGTGTAACACAAAACCCTGCATATTTAGGCTGAGTTCTTCTCTCAAATCGAAAACACTCTGTTCCACCTTGTGATGTCATGTGGTAATATAGGAAATGCTCCACTGTGTTTTTAAATACACCTTCACTAGAATCATTTGGATAATTCCAGCCCTGGAATTGCCAGCCTTTACTGAACAAAAGGTAAAAGATAGGAAAACTACCAGTTTATGACATCACAAGGTGGAACAGTACATTTTGATCTTTGGAGATGTAGACAGACTAATAATAAAGGGTTACTTACACATGTGTGAATGAAACAAAACACAACTCCAGTATGTTTTTTAGGAGGTAACAATATTATTAATTGGCTTAAAGCTCACAAGAGTCAATTTTGTTTAATATAGGACCTTTAATGAATATTATTTACCAATTCTCAAATAAGTGGAGTTTTCTTTAATGAGCTTGCGAGTGGAGCAAATACTACATTTTTGCTTTTTTTATATCAATTAATTTGGTTTATGGTAATTAAAAACTAACATGCCCCACTGTAGTCTCTCCATAATTACCAGCCATCTCTCAACACACCTGACCTACTACTTCCTCTGCCGATGCCAACTGCTTGTTGTTGTTGTCCATGGCGATATACAGGTTTAATGCCATGCCGTGGAACATTTGAGGCAAAGCAATAACATCTCCATGAGAAGCAGATGACATTACCCTCTAACAGAAAAGTTACACAGACATGTTTTTTTTACAGGCACAATGTATTAAATGTAGTATTTCTTGTAATCCTGCTCTGTTTGTTAATAAAGGTTCACATTTAATTGTATGTAACACGTCACCCCTATTTTAGCTTTCCTTCACTGGCTGCCTGTGTGTTTTAGAATTGATTTTAAGATTTTACCATAGACTGTATATATAAATGGACAAGCTAACCTGGCTAGCCACTGTGTTCCAAATAGGAAGTGACCATGAGCGCGCTTCCAGCTCCATCGATTCTGGCTCCATTTCTCTTTACATTAGAAAACTGTCGGCCCTCTCTCCGTAACCGCTGCTGTCAGGCTCGTCATTTTGGTCTTAAAATGTTTGTATTAACCCACTCTACATGATCCTGATATTTTTATTTTGCTTTTGTGTCCGTAATTTAATATATGAACCTTAATAAGAGACAAATCAGGCGCCTTCTTTCCCCGAGGTTGCTCCCGCTAGCGTTAGCAACAGGTTTGATTGACAGCATTGCTAAGTGACCGCCCCCTGCCAAACCAGCGGTGCAGGCGGGAAGAGGCGTTGCCTTCAAACACTTCGCTCCAGATTGTCTCTTTGGTTGCTATGATACTCGCAGTCAGAATTCCAAATATGGAACTCGGCTCTAAATTCGCCCCTATAACTGCTCTAGCCTCGATGAGCTTCATTTGACCGGAGCTGAACGCTATGGGTGACGTCACACTCACTTTGTCCACTTCTTTAAACAGTCTATGGATTTTACTGATCACTTTTAAAGCTTGCATCAAGTTATATTTCAGAACCTTTAACCCCCTACGAGCCCTCCCGAAGCCCTAAATCCTCAGGTAGGTCCCTCTTAGCTGTTCCAAAGTCGACGCTCCAGACAAAGGGCGATGGGACCTTCTCGGTCTGGGCGCCTCGGCTTTGGAATGACCTGCCTGAGGAGATAAGGCTGGAACCATCAGTATCAGCTTTTCTTCACTTCTCACTTTTATCGTCCGGCCTTTTTATGATTTGTCTTCTATTTTATGTGTATATTTTCTTTGTATTTCTATGTTTTGTATTTTATCTTTTGGGTGTGTATTGTGTTGTTTTGTTTTGTTTTGTTTTTTTTACTTTGTTGTGAAGCACTTTTATAAACTCTGCTTTTTAAATATTTTTATATTATCATTATTATTAGTATTATTACTATGGGTCCTCATCATATCATGCTTCCAGCTCATCCAGTCAGAGGCTTGATTTAAGATTGTTTGCTGTGTGTTCTCCATCATTATCTGTTTAACTTATTAGGGCTCATTGGCTTTTACATTGAGACGCACACAGACAAATGGAGGAGAAGCAGGAAATGTGTTTTCCCTGACACGACTGCACAAAGTCAATGAGGTATGTTATCTCCAAATTAATGCGCTGCCCATTAAAAAGCAATGTTTGGAAAGTGATATATTAACTTGAGAGCTTAGAGCGCAAGTAAATTTGTTGGTAATTTTAATTGGAAATGACCCAAAATAGTTCCCAAAAAGTTATCATCGTGTTCATTTAGTGTATAAATAAATAAAATATCCTGACATAACTGTAATTGAATTTTAAGGGGGAAAAATATACAATATTAGGTCATTTTCAAGCATTGTTGTTGCGCAAAGTTGTTTTGCTGTGTCTTTTTATGCAATCCTCTTTCAGATAAAGTAGAAATTTTAAAGTTTTAAACATACTTTTTACTTCAGTGCATCTGAGAGAGCAGGTATCTGTACTTTCTACTCCAATGCATTTTTGAACTGGACTCAAAAGTAAAATTATTTTTCATTATTGTACCTGCTGAAAAGGCAGAGGGTTTATTTTTAACACGTTCAAAATTTGAGCAAACAAAAATATAAAAACAGCTTGAAAAAAGATTGATTCCATTGTTTTTGTTGAACAAAATTCAGCACAAATCTTTATCAAAATTGCCACATTTGAAGCTTTATTAGATCTCAAAATATGTGTGAAATACTTTTTAGATACAGGTACTTTAATACTTTTACTTAAGTAGATTTTTTTCATGTGATACTTCTACTTTTGAGTATTTTGTTTTGCTCCGGTATCTGTACTTTTACTTTAATAACAATACTGAGTGCTTCTTCCACCACTGCAAAACTTAAATGTGTCAGTTTGTTAACGATGCACACCTCAAATGTGATCATTATCCAATTTCTGTTGTCAGATATTTGAAATGCCATGTAAACAGCTAAATCTGCTGTGAGTAATCTGATTTATGTCTGATTTTTCACACCTATGCATGTGCTAATGAAGAAAATACAGCAAAAAGACAAACTAATGTATTCACCTTACTCCGGAAGTTGCCGTGGGCGCTGCCATTGACATTTAGCTTGTATTATTTTGCATGAAGCTCTCGACAGTAAATACTTTCTATATGGACTACAGAGCCGTTTTAAAGCCTCTCACAGAATCGGTGCGGTGTTGACTTGTTGGTCACATGAACCCTGAACATTTGACACAAATCAACCTACTTTATGTATGTTGTATACTTATGTATGTTCCACTACCATTCACATCTCCACGTCAGTATGTGCTAAGCTAAATCTCTGTTATGTCATGATCAGTGGCCTTATCCTTGAAGAGCACCTGTGTTTTACATCCTTCTGTCCGACTCACTAGAGCCCCACCAAATCACTCAACTTTATCTCCTGTTTTTACTACTTTATATCATATTTTAGCAGCAAAACGTTTCCCAAATTCTCCTTGAAATGAATATCATATTTTAGCAGCAAAACGTTTCCCAAATTCTCCTTTGAAATGAATGTGATTCCCGCTTAACAGGAAGTGCCACCACAAAGAAGGCGCAGTTTAGTCGCATTTACGGCAAAAGTGGGCGGGGCAGAATAAGTTCAACAGCAAAGACAGTAATTAATAAAAGACAAAAAATACACTATTATTGTAAAAATCAACATGTCATTGTATTTCTGTTCGAGGGGTTAGTGTGTGGAACAACCTTGATGACAAATTAAAAAGCTCCTACACAATAGAAGCATTTAAAAAGAGGTATAAAACATTACTTTTTGAAAATTACAGGACTCAGGAATGATACATGTGAATTCCTGTGGTTTGTAGTTTTTCTTTTGTTTATATATTGAGTCATATGTTGTAGAACTGATCTGCTGCTTTTCTTGGAATTCTTGTGCGTTATTATTAAATAGGGTTAGGCATTATAAGTAATTCTTACTTCAGCCTAAACCCTTTCGGTCATGACAGAAATGTTATGTACAACCTTATACAACTTGGAAAATGTTTGATTTTGAATGTAATGACCGAATAAAATAAATAATAATAAAACAAATTTAAAAAAATCTATTTATCAACTGACACATCACCTGGAATTTTGGAATGGTCAGATTTATTATGTGCATGTAAACAGAGGCCACTAATCAAAATAACTGGGATATCTGATACTCCATTTATTTGATTTTTCAGGTCATGTAAATGTAGCCAATGTCACATCGTCTAATAACTCCTTTGTATAAAAGGAAAGCCATCTGACAATGATAAATAAAAATGAAACTCTTGAATATATTTGGTTCATAAGCGAAAAATAGAAAGCTTTCACAGTTTTTTTTTTTTCCATCACAGCTTCCTGACAATAGATTCAAAGATGGTTTTGAAGTGCTTTTGTGAAGTTGCCAAACATGTTAAAAATGCACCCGATGCTGACGATCCAATTCACAGTTTTTATTCAACACTCTTTGAGCAGAAACAAACACGAGTGCGGTGTGAGCGTTTTGGCAGCCATGGATGTATGTTGATGGACTTTCCTTATTTCAATCTGTTTTTCTGTTTTGTTTTTTTTTGTCTATAGCCATCTTTCCCTGCTATAGACAGATCACACCATCTGGACTTGACGTACAGTTGTTCAGTCCCCATTGTGCTAAGTGGATTCATGTGGAATAAAGATGGCACGTAGTACAGTATATTGAAAGCCAGCAAAAATGGACAGGAGTGGGTGGGGCAGAGGGAGGTGCTAGCTTGACTGCGAGATTGATGATTGATCCAAATAGACTGTACTAAAATGGTGACAATAAGAGAAGAGGGGGGTTGGTAAAACATATGCCGGTCTGTCTACACCATCAATCTAAAGTTGCGGGCTCACCTGGAAATTGTCAAGCAATGGGGTGTTTACGTGGATGCGGCTGTACGCGGGACTGAAGGCTGTGACTATGATGGGTTTCCTCACAACACATATACATATTCAGAGAAAGCGAGCTACTCTATCATCTGTTTCCTTTGCAGCGTTTTTGCAGAGCTGAGCGCGCGCCTGGCATTGATGAGTGGTGTCTGAGGCTAGTGTAGTCTTTACTGTGTTTAAGTGAAAGTGCAATATCTGACATTTACATAAACATCTATAGCATGTGATTATAAGAAGGAGAAAGAGTTCACTTACACTGCAGGCTAGCTCTCAAAACTCAGAATGAAAACTGTATTAGATCTTTGTCTTATTCTAGCACTTTAATTCACCTAACCAGTCTCCTCACTTGAAAGCTCTTTGGTCCATATTGTAGTAATGAGGACCAGAAAAGAAGCAGTGGTACAAGTGAAAGTTCACACTATAACTGTAAAGTGGATGGTGTACACAGAGACAGATGGATTCTCACCACTGTGTAAAAAAAGTGGTGCCCAAAATCACTCACTAGAGCTGCCATGTTCATTTTGTCACATCATTTGAAACTAACACAATATGTGCACCAGAGGAGCGAGCACCGTATTAGTGGACCACAAAATGGCACAAACCCAGATATTTAATGATTAAATAACACTTAGCCCTGGTTTGGCTGATTTTATTTCTCCTGTAAGGAAATTACATTTAATCCATCTTTCAATGCCACAACCTGTTAGAAGTAGTGACCAATGTGCGGCCTGAGAACCCTTCCACAGATCTTGAGCCAGATCCGTATAGCTGGAGGATTAGCCTTTTAGGCATGTTATATCGTGACCTATCTGTGAGGTGGACACTGTACCACTCTCCCACCATATATACACTGCACACTGAAAAACTGGGATGCAACTTGGACTATAGCCAATAGAGTCACCCAGTGACAAACATCCATATAATATCACCATCTCTTCACAATGAGTAAATGAAACTCGCCAAACACACCGGTGCGATTTCTTCCCTCAGCGCCTGTTGTGTCTGTTTACATTATAAAGGCTACACTATGCACTAAGGGCCTCAGTTATCATTCCAGGTACTAAACTGTGAGTATAAACTGAAAAACAGCTTGTGCACTTTGCGGTCGTGTTGCGTGTGATTTACCAATGTGAAGTGCGCGTATAATTTCTGTCACAAAACTGAAATGTAAATGAGACCATTCAGTGAAAGCAGAAGTTTGCGTGCCCCTGCTCGTATGGGCTACTGAATTGTTGAAGTGTTGTTGCAAATTAACGATCGCCCTACTTCAGGACATTATCTCATAATTTGGATCGAGGAGCGTCTGACAGGGACCCATGAACGCTTTAAACGGTAGGTTAACCAGCGTTATCCTTTTCGCTTTGGACTTAAACACGAGATGACGGATTGTAGTAATACACGCACGAAAATGTGCGCGTCTGTGACGGAGCGGTGCAGAGACAGGGATGCTCATCGCATCTCAGCCAGAATCCCTGTACACGGTCCGCTTTAGGACATGGGGCAGACATGTAAAAGCCCAAAACAGCTGCTGTGAAACCCACCGAGTCAGTCACCCGGTCATTTTTAGCGTGTTTAGCTGTTTAGCAGTTTAGCACACGAGCAAACATTTGATAAATGAGGCCCTAAATATAGCATGTTATGGTGTCTAATTAGTTGAAATCATATCACATCTCAGAAATATGGAATAAGAAACTTAAAACATTTACAAAGCTCATCCAATAAAATAGTGTGGCTACAGTTTGGCCCAGTGCTCTTGAAATAAGTAACACAGTTCAGCGTATCATTTGGCAAGACATTAGAAATCCAGGTAAGATAATTAAGATAATTAAGACTGTAATACAAACCGTGCCATTTGTTCAGAAGATTTTAGCCCTTGCATGCTGATGGCTTTTAGCGCTTTTGGCTGAACCCTGTGCGGTGGGTTGAGTTGTGCTCAAAGAACCACTTTGTGAATCCATGCAGTTTGTTTTGTGATTGTGTTTGGCTATAGAACAGATGTACCTACTGTTACAGGACTAGTCTTATCTTTAAAGGGGCCAGCTGGCACTACACCACTACACCACTGGCTCCACTTGTTGTGTTTTGTTGTTTACTTTGCCTGCTAAACTAAAGCATGTATTTTCCCTTGCTTTCATCCTTCCATACTTGACAGTCCTTTGTTATAATCTTTCCCTCGCGGTAGGTACTAGCAAAGGGCTTAGTCTATTGTACAAAAGCAATAGTGTGTACAATGATGGTTTCTAGCTTTGAGCAACTCCCTGTCTCCCAAAGAGACCTAAGTTTTACCAGTCTATGTGCATTCCTCTATTGACCTCTAGCTGCTATCGATTCCTTGCTGTTAATGCACTCTGTCTATGCAGTGAAAGGGAGATGGGAGAGACAGGTGTTTCAGAGCGTACAAATGTGTGTGTCTTTGATTATCTTCAGTAAGTGCCTTCATAACCATGAAAAAAACCAGTAGGGAATTTTCTTTTTATCAGGAGCACGAATGGAAGATAGCTGCTTTAAAGAAAGTGCTGTGCAGGGCTTAATAGTTTGCTTCAAGACAAGAAAAAATGGACAATGGACTTAAGTGCGTTGTGAGGACATTCATTCAAAGCATCGCCAACCAAAATATCAACGAAGGCCAAAAAGTATGACGATCTTTCAAAGAGGTAGAGGACTCTCGGGATCTTTTATCGCCTGCATTGTCTTTGCCCTCCGCCTCCTCCATTCTACATAAACACTTGACAAATTTACCCCAACAAACGCACATCCATATACAACAGTGCACCCTCTATCTCTTGCCTTATTCCACAGCTTATGAATTTTAATGGGGCTCAATCAGAACACCTCGGCAGTGTTTTTCTATCTCCCAAAGTAATGGACTTGAACCACCGGAGAGTTGGTAGACAGCTCTGTATTGGTTAGAGGAAGTTGGTATGGGATAGTGGGGCGGAATAGAGGGGATGAGTGATAAGGCGGACGGGACGTGAGTGAATAAGAGCGACGCGACGTGCTTGTGTAGAGAAAGAGAGAGAGGATAAGGTGGTGTTAAACCAGGTAAAAGGTGGCACTGGGAAGAGGTGAGGATGGGGGATTCATAGTAATTACTCTGTAGCCTTACAATACCTGGCAAATTACAGTCATCGATAAAGTTATTGATTGACGGGTTTAAAAGTGCTTTCTGTGCTATTGACCTTATTCAGCCCCACCCACTTTTGCTGTAAATTCGACTAAACCGCGCTTTCTTTGTGGTGGCACTTCCAGTTATGTGGGAATGCCGTTCATTTCAGTGGAGAATTTGGGAACAGTTTTGCAGCTAAAATCTTATATAAAGTATGTTGATTTGTGTAAATTGTTCTATGTTCATGTGACCAACAATGCACCTCTGGGAGGCTTTAAAACAGCTTTGTAGTCCATATAGAACTTATTTGCTGTCAAGATTGGCAGCCCCATGCAAAACAATACAACCCAAATGACTATGGCAGCGCCTATGGACAACTTCCGGAATAAAGTGAATAGCTCCAAGTCTGTAGAAATGAAGTGGAGTTTCAAAATGAGTGAATTGATATTGAATTGATATTGTCAATGTAATGTTTTTCTTAAATTATCCTCTATTATATTATTTATGTTTTGGGGTATTTCCTCAAGTATATTTTAAAAATCTAGATATTTGGGTTTCAGAATGATGAAAAATTAGGACCATTGCCAAAGCAATTTACAATTTGAAACTAAATATTATTTCTTAAGAATGGGGAAAAGTCCTTAAAATGTTGCATATAGGGAGGAAGCTGATACCCATCAATACAAGTCCTAATGTGACATGAAATCTGTCTAAATGTAGCCCAGCAGGGGGTGCCAGTGATGCATATTGGCATAATAAAAAAATGAGGTGCTAAAAATGCTGAACTGTAGAGGCAATTTGAGCACTGACATGATAAGAACGAGTCTGGTGAAGGCATCTGGACTTTAAAAGCATGAAGGAGCGTCATGGATTACAACCATGAACAGGGAGGAGCAAGGGCTTTCAGTTTTCAACAGGGAGACGGACTAAATATGCATGATTACTGAAACATGCAAGAATGATTTTTTATTTTTTTTTAATCCAGATTGTTTAATTAAGATTTTCTTTTATTTTTTTCAATCAGGATGCAACAAACATAGTATTAAGCTAAAATGTTTTTCTTTCTTTTGTTTTTTTTTTTTTGTATATTATTTCAGATCCACTGACTCACAGCAGGTTGGTGGTGTGATTCTAGCTCCCACAGACGTTTACTGTCTGTCCTTGGGCAAGACATTTAACCCACCTCGCCCCCAGTGTCTGCGTACACTGGTGTATGAATGTGTGTGTGAATGGGTGAGTGGTTCTTTGATGTAAACCACTTTGAGTGCCTTGAAGGTGGAAAAGTGCTATATAACAATGTGATCCTTTACCATTTATTTCTGATTGGACATGAACAGCATGTGAAAAGGTAATGGCCTATTAAAAATAAAAAAACAAAACAAAACATAACAAAACATAAAAACCTGTCATATGCACTTTAAGCTGAAATACCATATGAAAGACCATATTACTGAAGCCAATTGTTGTGTCAGATTGATTTAATCTCCATTGCCATCTGATGCCCTGGTCACATTACTTTGTTAGCCAATGGACTATGTTACACACTAGAATGCAGCTTGAGTCTGATTGTTATGGCTCCCGATCCACCGCCGTCCTTAATTAAAATCTCCACTGACAAATGGACTTGCCTGGGAACGCAGTAACCCGGAGAGCAGCTATGTGAATAAGAGAGATGCTCACTTTGTGCTGATTAAGTATGCCAGATTTTATTTTTTCTTCACACAATTCACCCACCTTCCCACATGCTCTTTATGTTTTGCTTCCGATCTAAAACAAAACCTCGTTGCATTGAGTAAGTTATTGAAGGGCTTATACTTATCTCTGGCTTTTTCAACATCGCCAAGCAGCAAGGTATACAAAAGACTTCGGCAAAGATAATCTACATAGAGACAATGGCTAATCAAGGCATTCTTCACAATTACAGCACTATTACACGTTTGAAAGACGAGGGATCCGCTTAAACAGAACCATGAGCCAAGTCTAACTGTAAGACCCATTTCACCAAAGAGACAAAACAGCCCAACCAACTGAGACGCAGGGACCAAATTGATATCGCTGAATGCTCAGTCGACTCGCATTCACTCTCGCCGTTGGATGGATGGTTTAATTGTGAACTGGTGGAAAAAAGGCAGGAGAGTGTGGGGTTAGCGTGTGTATTTTGTGTGTTTTTTGTGTTTTTGTCGAGGACCAGGGGAGGTGACGGCTGTTATCTCGGGCCTACAGACAGACACTTAGCCTCGCGCCAACCCTCAACCACTCATCCCTATGGCATGCTCAGAAATGTCATGAGTTGGCACCAGCGGTAATGTGTGTGTATGGGGCCGTATGTATCGCATGTTTTGCTGCCACTTTTGTCTTATGGATTGCTGTTGTATTGCAGTGTGAATGTGTGGATTTTGAGATGGGTTTTGTGACTTCAAGCGTAAAGAATGAGGTCACGCATGTGAGTAAAGGTCATTGTATGGATGCACATATACTTTTGTCATTGGTAAATGGTCACATTTTTATATAGCGCTTTTCCACCTTCAAGGCACTCAAAGCGCTTTACATCAAGGAACCCACTCACCCATTCACACACACATTCATACACCAGTGTACGCAGACACTGGGGGAAAGGTCTTGCCCAAGGACACAATGACAGCATTCATCTGTGAGAGCTGGAATTGTACCACCAGCCTGTGGATTAGTAGATCTGACCACTCTACCAATTATGTTTTATATCAAGAGCAGGATTCAAACATCTTTGGATCAGTGGACAAACAATAAACCTTCTACCCACTGAGCTATTCTTGCCCATTGCTTTTCCATGGGTTTCAGAGTGATGAAAAAGCACTGTTGTCATAGCAATTGACAAACCAAAATAAATACATTTTTAAAATTGAAAGTACTCAAAATGGCGCCTATAAACAGTAAACTGAAACCCATGAATTGCATTGCTTTTCTGAATTGTACACTATATCAAATACAGTTATAACCCAGAGTGTCAACAGTAAATTGCCCTGAATGTTTTGCCTGGAATGTTCCATAGTATAGTATACTAAACTTAGCTGTCTTTCATGTATTTGTTTTATTACAAAAAAAACAAACAAAAAAAAAAAAACACATTAACCGATTTTGAAATCTTAAGTCTAATGGTCATTAGCTACTTGCTACACTAGCTACTACTACACTGTTGAACTCCATAGCCATAAATCCAGTCGTTCAACTGCACATTCACCTGATCACCGCTTTCCCAACCAAACCAAATCGTATCCGCTTCTACAGTTTTAAGTGGCTCCAGCCTTCTATCCCAGCGCCCTTCTTCCACGCTTACTGTGCACCTCCTTGTGCTGTCAGGGATGAGTAACCTGATCTCTTAGTCACATTGTTATGCTCACAGCTGCTCAGTGACTTGGCCAGCGACTGTCACCTCACCGCAGCCAAGTCGCCCCTAACGCAGTCACTTTATCAACTGCCTTCCAGCCCCATCAACACAACGGAGAGGTGCCAGTGAGTTTTAGCCATGCTGGGGCTAAATGACAGCTGCCTCTGCCAGAGTGACCCTGCACAAGTGAAAGGGATTCTAATGGCTTATAACAAACACTTTATGCAAAGAAACAGAGTGGCAGAAGTTAGCACGTTAGCAAAAAAAAAAAAAAGATGTATTGTCTTTGGATAGAAATGGAGAAAAGGCTAACATTGCGATACTGATTTGATAAAAACATTCTTTATGTAAACTGCCCATAGACTGTATGAAAAAGTGAACTAAGGGAATGTGACGTCACCCATAGCGTTCGGCTCCAGTCAAATGAAGTTTGTCGAGGCTAGTGGTTATAGAGGCGAATTAGGTGAAGTTCCATATTAGGAATTTTTAGCGTGAGTATCATAGCAACCAAAGAGCCAATCTGGAGCGAGGCTGTTGAAGGTCCCTTCCCACCCGCACCACTGGTTTAGCAGGGAGCACTTAGCAATGCTGTCAATCAAACTTGTTGCTAACGTTATGTTGATAATGTCGATGTTGTTCATAACTTGAGTTACGGACACAGTAGCGAAATAAAAATACCAGTATCATGTAGACCGGGTCAATAGGAACATTTTAAGACCAAAATGACGAGCCTGACAGCAGCATTTACGGCGAGAGGGGCGAGTTTTCCAGTGTAAAGTGAATTGGAGCCAGAGTTGATGGAGCAGAAAGCGCGCCCATGCTCACTCTGTATTTGGAATGCGGCGGCTAGCAGGTTAGCTATGTCCATTCATATATACAGTCTATGATATGGAATTTTACCTTGGAATGTACTGACTTTTAACTCTTCTGTTCCTCAAGCACTTGAGCGGACAATTAAGGAGAGACACTGCAGGCCAAACTCATTTATTTCAGTGTTTTGTTTTCTTTTGGTCCCTTAGTTGTTTTTGTCCACTCTACACTGAAAGATGTTTTACTGTTTAATTTTATCATCTTGCATCCAGAGTTATATAGGACATTGTAAGAAAAAAAAGATATCCAAAATCCCTTCAACAAAAAAAACAACAAAATGGAGCAAGAGATTTAAATCTGTCTCTCTTCATGTTTCTATTTTGAATGTCCCAAAAATGATTCATTTTGGCAGTTTTTACACATAAAATGGCTTATATTTACTTTTCCTATTGACCTGCAGTGTCTCGCCTTAATGAAAGATATGGGGAAAAAGTTCTTTACTTAAAAACTGATATTACAAGTAAACCTGGGAGACACGCAATATAAGTATACATTTGAAAAAAAGATACATATTTTAACACAAAGATCAGTAGATTTCAGTATATTGCAAGTGTAAATTCTTCCATCATTTTGCATATTAATTGAGTCAGCAAACAGAGAAAGAGAAGGAGAAAAAGAGAGAGACATTATTACCACTGAGTCTTGAAGTCCGATAATAGAATTGGTAAAATGGTGTAATGTTCCTTCTTTCCCATCAGCAAAGTATCGTCCATTTGGAAATTTTACATTGCGCATATAACAATGTTCAGAAGACTGGATAGTTTCACAGAATTACTTCAGTAGTTGAGTCTAAACAATGGCTGGCTGACAAATGAGAGCTGCACTCTGCCTACAAATAGTGGTGTTGTGTAGGCTGGAAGACTGGCACTAGCCCAACACACTTATCACACGCTCTATCGGTAGTTGAACTAATAAATATTAATAAAAGTACTGTACAGTAAGTTTGAGGAAAGCAGCCGTGGAGACTGTCATCGTTGCATTGGGAACAGATGGCCACAGATGAGCAGCAGACAGATGTGGGTGGTGCTCTAGACTTATAAAGTGACAGCTCCATCATGTTGCGCTGCAAAACCCCATTAAGTAAGTTACACACAATAATGTCATAATACAAGTTTGCAGTGAACAACTTCGTGGCCTGCAGTGTACCTGAAAATAACGCAAAATTTCCCAACTTTTTGTTCACACATTTGACAGTATACTGGCCCTATGAATTTGATGTTTGTTTCCACTACCACATGACCTTTGACCGATGCTTCTCTGTTAACAGAAAAATCCGTCCCCTACAGCTTAACCTTTACCATGCTTAAGTAAAAAATTCCAGGATATGTTGGCAGAGCTGGAGAGGAAGAAATTGACAGTGGTGCTAAGTGAGTGGGCAGGACCTGGGTTTTTGATTGACAGTTGTCAGAGCATTGTGATAGATAGCTTCTATGGCAGCAAAAGGGAAGGGGCACTAGATGGAAGAGAAAGGAGTAGGAACGAGACAAAGCGTGGGTATACAAAAACATGGGCTGATTAGAACTATACTAACAAAGGATCACATTTTTTACCACAACAATTTTGTTCTGATGAAATGACGAAAACATGATTATAACGAGAAAATATAGCCAGTTTGTAAACATTATTTGTGCTATCTTGGTGGATATGGCAAAAATGTAAAGAAATGCAACTTTTTAATATAAATCTGACCTTGCCACCTTATACATTTAGACAACTACAGACACACAAAGTTTGCTGCAAAAATACTGCACTTTGTAACTTCAGTCTGGAAAGTTGTACGCAAAAACTGAAACTGAAAGTCTATAATGTCAATAAAACTGTGAACTTTCCATATTGTGTCACGCTCAAAGCCTCAGTAAAACCCACAGATTGGAATCAAACGCCTGTACACAAACTCTCTCCCATGCTAACTCTCATGCTCAGTATGTCTCCCCAATCTCCTGCCACCGGCCCCAAACAAGCCATCTGCCCTGGATCCAGCCGCTGCCAGCCCCGCCACCAGAGAGCCCTGTGTGCTTTTGTGTGTGTGTGTGTGTGTGTGTGTGTGTGTGCGTGTGTTAGAGGAGGAGAGGCAGGGACAAGGGGTGCCAGATGCAACAGTGATTTCACGAAATAACTCTGAGAAAAGGAGATCATAGGGGCGTAGTAGGGGTATAAAGTGTCTGTTTGGTACTGAGTTTGTAGAAATGAACAGAGTTTGACACATGGAAAATGTAATTTGAGTTCAAATATTTGAGGAAATGTAAAACAGTACTCGCCTATCTTGAAAGTACTTGCTATTTTACTATTGCATGCTTTCTCAACATAAGAAGAAACTGTCTAGGAGCTATAAAATAGGATGTAGTGTTTGAAAGTCATGTTTAGAAAATATATACGTACCAAGAAATAGTAAAGACATTTCCCTCCATTTACATAACAGTAAATCAGCATGGAAACAGTATAATGTACAGTTCTCTTTGTCATTCAGCTTAAGCTGCACCACTACCCCAATAATTATGTAAAGATAATGACTGGCATTATACATGCCAATCATAAAGAGCAGTATTTACAAACACATGCAAAAGGAACTGCTTTCAGAGTAAATACAGATGCTGCTCTCAATGTGTACCTACCCATTCTCTCAATTCATGTTATTTTGATCAGGCTCACCAGGTTCACTCCTATTTCATCTGTCAAAACCCACACCTGTGTTTTGTACCTAATTATATTCATGCATTTTATTTTACATTTTGATTGCACAGTGCATATTTTTTTTTAACTGAAGTTTGTGGCAAAAA